>CAJNIZ010021236.1:6604-22841 GCA_905231905.1 Symbiodinium pilosum
CGTCTCCTTAGAACAAAGCAATCAGCTCCTATTTAACAACCCTTAACAACCCTTAAATTCCCTATGTATCCCGAGAATGGGTTTTAAGCCTACCGGCTACCATGGAGTGGGGATTGATGGACGAGAGGCTCGGTGCTCGTAGCTTCTGGGGTTTCAGTTTTGAGCGGCTTACGGTGTGAGAGAGCTGCGGTTTAGGGTTTAGGGTCAATGCTCTTGCTCGGATGACCTTACAACACGTGATCCCATGGAAGCTATGCAGAGTTCTTGCTTCACATGTCCTAAATAGATCTAAATAGTTTGGTCCAAGCCCACAACCTGGACTGGTAGGTCCCTGCTGTACCAATATTCTCATGCGCTTTGGGGAGCTGACATTTTTTTGTTTTCGATGTTCAGTAAGCAGGCTACATACGTGTGCAAGAAAGGGTCGGCAGTCTTGGCCAGCGCCAACCGCGCGCGATTTTGGGGCTTCCATGTTTCCCGGCCCTGAGCCCTAATACTAGACTCCTCAACTGTCAGAACTTCACTGTTGGAGACGAAAAACACATCTCAAACTTCCTGACCCTCGGCATCAATGTAGACCCGTGATTCATAAACCCCTTCCTTTCGGCCTTAATACTAGGCTCCCTATTACAATCCCTATTCAGGTGAGGGGGTTCATTAATCACCAGTCAGCAGTGCCAGCTCGAATCTTTGTAATCAAGCTCTACCTCGACGGCTTGGCCCTAACTCGGCCGTGCTCTAACCCCCTCCCCTGATAGTAGACCCCCCCAAAATACGGAAACCCCGTTATAGTATCATTATATCTTGGGGGAAGTTTATCGTTAGCGGGTGGGGGGCGTCGGTTTTTAGGGGGAGGTGATTAGTTTTCGATCGTTCTCGATTGTTCTCCTGTTTTGCAGGCTTGCTGTCGCGAGCTAGGGTATGACCTAAATCTTAAACCCAAAGCCCTAAAGCCTAAGACCTAAACCCTAAACCCAAGCCTTAAACCCAAAGCCCTAAACTGCGTAGAGCCGAGCTTACTTAGAGGCTCTGGGGTCTGAGTAGATGGGTTCTAAATGGGGTGATCGTTCCGATTAAAGCGGCTGCGGTTTAGGGTCTGGGGTATTTAGGGTATAGGGTATTTAGGGTAATATATTTATTAAGCCCCCTTGGGTCAGTAAGGAGCGCTAATAAGACCAACCCGCCCACCAGAATTCACTCCATCCAGCCCGCTTCCCTGAAAGTCCCAGTGTGTGCCCAACGTGCGCTGGGGCAAAGCCCAAACCAAGGCCTAAACTCCCAGTACTTGTATCAAAACGCTCAGCATTCAATCCAAGACTCTAAGCGTTAACGCCTAAACCCGGACTCGAACTCCTAGGCCCCAATGCGCAGGATTTCAAGAATCCAGGACCCAATTCTTCAGCCCCGCTAAAGAAAATCAGGAGGTGACTGGGCTCGAGCAACAGGCATCTCAGCTGCCGTAGTTTCGGCTTGGTCTAGGAGTGGGGGCGGGGTTGTGCAAGGGTGTTACATGGTTTTTTATAGGCCCAGGGTTCGGGGCTTAGAGTTCAGAGGTCCAGGGCTTGCACCTGGACTTTAAACAGTTCCGGCTTGGAGGTTGGGTTCTTGGTTTGAGGGTCAGGGTTAGGTCGGGTCAGGGTTATGTTGCAGACTCAGGGCTTGGGGATTAGGGTTGAGGGTTTTGGATTTCATGGGTTGTGGTTCTCGCGGCTGCCCAGGAGTGAGGGTCCTCGAAGGAATGTACTGTAGCGTTGAATCAATGTCTGTGTTTGGGGGGTGGAGGGCTTGCATTCTTCAAAATGAAGATAGAACCGCAGGTCGACCCGATTCAGCAGAGGTCTACGGTGTGCCTTTTTTAGGTCCAGGTCCGCCTGGGAGACCTCAGTATTGTTGCAGGTGCAGAAATCATATATCTGTACAATCACCATGCCTCCCAACACACGCACACAGCCCGGATTGTGCCAACAAGGAGTCGCAGTGAGATTGACCTCGAGAGCACATCCCAGAACATCAGCCCTCTGCTGCCACCCGTGTTATTTCCATCTTCGCTGGAATGAGCAGGAGAAATCGAAATCCTCTTTTCTTTCCAAGTGCGATTCGTCAAATGTTAGCTTCAGTCTTTTGTTGTCTTATTGGGTCTAGGCCAAGCCCGCTTCTCCTTCCAACCTTGTTCTAGATTTCAAATGCAGCCTGACCGCTGTGTCGTGGCCAGGTTCGCCGCATCATGTCGCAGAGCAGCCCCAGTAATCTGTAGATGCATGCATTTTCCTGGAGCGCAAAAGTCCCCTGAACGTCAGCTTCTCGATTTAGTGCCAAATGCAAATCCTTCATACGGGATGGCAGAGATAATACGAACAGGGCTTTGTTACGTGCGTGTTCTGCCGCCAACCAATGAGATTGTTCGCACAGCCCTTGATGCTAATCCTTGCGGTGTTGCACCACGTTCAATTGTATGTTTGGCCCCTGGGCGCAGTCGCATCCAAATGCCCATCACCACAAAGTAAATATGTCACACCGAACATGCTGCTCCCGCATGTGGCGTTCTTTTCTTGATACCTGGTATGGACACACTGCAGGCATGACCATCTTGAACTGCAGGCCTTCTCACGGAAATGGGAGATGCGGGCATCTTGGTGGATCTGGGCGCAGGTTTGTGTTTAATGATTCATGGTTTGGAGGTTAAGAGCTTGGGGCTCCGGGTGAAGAGCTAAGTAAGCGTTGCGGGTTTTAGGGTCTAGGGGTCACGTACTTGTGGATTCCTGCTGTGATTCTACACACGAGCCACAATTTTTGGGAATTTTCCTGTTTGGGTGGGTCGGGCTTAACATTGGTTGAGTTTCCTTTGATAGGGGACCCCAATATAGTCCTTGTTATAGGGACCCCAAAATTTCTGGGAAATTCACATTTGCTGAGGTTCTCGTTCAGATGTGCAGCCTTGCGGAAAACTTGCTAGCTTGCAACATGCCAACTTCTGTTCACTCGAGGCTGCTTCAGCGGCCGTTTTTCTGAGAGAACAACCCTGATGTGGTAGATTGCAGTGGATTAAGGAGGGAGTATAAGCACCCCAAAAACGTATTGCCAGCAATATATTAGCTGCCCGAAGAGACATTCCTCCACTGTCTCCATTGCTCCTGATCTTGATGCTGCTGAAGCCATACCTCTCCGTTTTCTGAACCCCTAGAGCCCCTAAACCACGAACCTTCACGCTAACCTGGCAAAGGAGCGCGCAAGCCTGCCGAACCGTTGCAAGCGAGAGGGTTTCTCCAGACTACTAGTCTTTTGGCCTGTAGGCCGCTGTACTGGTCTGCATGGGCAGGGGGGCCGATGGTGTCGGGAGCCTGATTTTGAGAGATATTCAAGTTCAAAAGCTTGACCGCCCATGATTCAATGTGTGATTACGTTGAAAGTTCATCCCAGCATTCCAGCCCAATCTGTCGCGGGCCCCGCGCAACCGCTCACACTATGGCCCTCTAAGAAGGAGTGTGTCCTTGAAATGTAAACCCTCCCGCCCAGGTATCCTCCCAGATTCTTGGATCAGAGTTGAAGTTCGGCCTCAGAGTACGTATGGACTTCAGGGTTTTGATTTTTCCGAATCTTTTATTGTGCTTTCCTTGCGATTAAGGATTGGGGCTTAGATTTTGTTGGTGGGTTGAAGGTCTCTTGGTCTACAGCTCGGACCAGCCCCTGAACTCTAATCAGTGCCCCATTAGACCTAGAAGTGCTTTCAGGGTTCGATTGTGAGCGAAAAAGGAATCACCTCTACATGGAGGCCCAAGGGACTTCACAACTACTTAGAACTGGGCTTATAACCCTACTTATAACCCACCCCCTGGTCCTCCAAGTACAGGGCACCTGCTCTTGGATACAGCGAAGGGTCTGCAAGCGGGGTTGGGTGATATGTACCATAGGCTAAACTCCTTAAAGGGGGCTTGGAATGGGGAGTATATAGAGGAGTATTCTAGGGCTTCTTGAGGGTGATACTAGGAGTTTAGACTATAGTTCATATACCGTCTGCTCAAAACATGGAACCCAGCATAGGCCCTTTGGAAAATGGCAATATACCTTCTTGAGCCGCTTCATGGGGACCTCCATTACCTTGAAGAAGTGCAAGCCGGCCTGACTGCAACTAAGGATGTTGTCAGCTTGGGTGTGGCGCTGCGCGCATATGAGAGTCTGGGTGCATTCGGGGGGTTCATTGAAACTAGGGGCTTGTTTTGGGGTACAGACTGTGGTACATACGCGTTCCCCTCTTTATTATGGAAACTCCCATTTTGAATTCGTTTCATGGTATTTTTTTTGTTTTCTTGATGTTGCTTCCCGTAGTTCTAGTAATCAGATATGTTATGGTGTCTACCAGGCTTGCCAAGGAAAGTAGAGGTATTTCGGGCATAATTCGACTTCACTGTTTGGCCAGAGTCTTCTGTAAACCCATGTGGGTGGTTGTCAAAATTATGGTCCCTTTTTGGGTACCCTAAATATTCGGTGCCGTATTATAATAGGGATCCAAAAAGGGATCATAATTTTGACAACCACCCATGTCCAGGAGAGAACATCAATGGCAGAATGCTTGCGGTCATTTGGGCTCCATGAGCGGCCCGGCCTTGCATGGGTGTCTAAGTCTGGGTAGGGTTCTGGGATATTTAGCATTTTCCCTATGGCTTTAACAAGGGACCCTATATACTGATATTTTTCAATGGGTTTTAGGGGCCAACCCAGGCAATGATGTACATAGAACGTACCAACCACAAAGCGGCATTGCAGCATTTCAGTTTCCGCAATTATTTTAATGCGGCCAGAAGCGGGTGTGGGGTTGAGGATGCAGGCTTCGAGCTCAAGCGGATGATTTTAACTATTTCGTGTTTCCAAAAAGGTGCTGCCGAGTATATGGAAGTTACCAAGTGTTCAGGGTCCCTACGTGGGCGTACATAGCATGGATCATAAATATTTAGTCGTCGATTGTTGGTGCCCACCTCTTTATGCAAACTGCAATTTAAGCATCGCACCCAATATGCTTTGGCGACAACAAAGACTGTTGAGAAACGTTCCCTAGCAAGGGCCGTCCGTGCAGTTCCCCTATATCCCTTAGCCTTAGGGTGGATAGAGGAAATCTGGCGCCACTTAGGATCCCCAAAATATTGACTAGGGTTAAGCGTTTAGGGTCTGGGTAGGATCTGAAGCCTGTTGCAAAAAGGGTCTGGGTAGGCCCCTGGGACATTTAACATTTTCCCTAATCCCTGTAATAAGGGACCCTATATACAAATATTTTTCAAAGGGTTTTAGGGGCCAACCCAGGGGTTTAGGGTACAAGATATATAAGCTGGTGCAAGATTCCTTCCATCCGCCGGATTTCCCTGTTATGAGAAACGCCATATCATGAGTTGTTCCAAGCCCGGGGACAGCGTGCCTGCCCCTCCAAGCTGCGCAGAGGTGTGGGGATGATGGAGCCCAATGTGATTGTGACCTTGGCACATCTTGGCACATTCTGTCTTCAGATTTTAGGATTCAGGGATCAGGGTTTAGGGATTAGGGATTAGGGTTTAAGGGTTTAGGGTTTAAGGGTTCAGGGTTTAAGGATTTAGGGTTTAAGGGTTTAGGGTCTAAGGCAACGTGGTTTTGGAATCTAGAATGTTGGAAGGGCTGCCTATGTTGCGGTTGCAATGGGCTCGCTAAGCGTCATGAGGATCCGTTCTATTTTATCCGGTGCTTTGTCAGGATTAGGGTTTAGGGCTTCAGGGTTAGGATAGGGATTGTGGTTTTGGGGTTTGACTAGTGGAGAATCAACTAGAAAATAAGATATGCAATTGAATGCGCACTTGGATTCTATGAGGACCCTACTAGGGGGTTCAGGTTTTGGGGTTTAGCTTTAGGGGTTTAGCTGTTGGGGTTTGCGTTGTGGGGATTTGGGGTGTTGAGGTTTCGGTTTTAGGGGTTTAGGTTGTCAGAGTCCTTGGGTGCCGCGACATATGGGGATTTCCTTAAATTCACAAAAGCACAGGTCCTGTATAAAGTTCCTCCATTTGGAAAGTTATTCCGGCCATGTCCCATATCCTCACAATCCTTAACCCACCACTAGTATCCCAACAGTGACCCTCCAAGCCCCCTAAGCCCCGAACCCTAAACCCTAAACACCATTAAACAAAAACAACCAACATGCGCAAGGGCCTTCAATAGTCTCATGTTTGGCCTTACAGGGTGGAATCTTGGATGCAAATCCCCAGCATCTAGGGTTTTGGCATGTAGGGTTTAGGGACTTCGGTTTACAGGTTTGGGGTTTAGGATTTAGGGTTTAGGGTTACCCCCTAAACCCTAAGCCGCTTGACCCTAACCCATGAGCCCAAGACTAGCGAAGTCCAGGTTCGCCCTCTGTGGGGCTTCCATTGGTAGGGGTTTCGGGTTTAGGAAGCTTCAATGACTTCGCCTCTCCAACTGAAGCTTCACAGCAGAAAAACGCCTGATCCGTAATCTCTGAGCCTTGCTCCAAACCATGGGCCTTGCACGACCTTCTTATTCACTGGAAAACTCTCCAAAAGCATCGGTACCCTGCTTGGAGGTCCCCGCGCCAGACTTCACGGGATAAGGGCTGATATGGGGTTAAACCCTTAAACCTTCAGCACGAAGCCGGTGGCAGGTGTTCACTACGACTTTGGGTGCTTGTGCGAGGGCGCAGAATTGGCTCCAAACGCGATGCCTCCTGGAGAAGATGCAGGCAATTCGGGGGGGCAAATGTGAAAACGGTGTAGGGTTTAGGGTTAAGGGTTTAGGGTTAGGGTTTAGGGTTTAGGGTCAGTCTTGTAACTCTTGCATACCAAACATTCAATTCTATGTTTCATGTATCGTAATCGCCGTGAGACCCTGAAAACTACCCTAAACCCTAGCGACCACAAAGTAACCAATTGCACGTAAGTACTAGCCCGCTAAGACTCAGAGTGGTCCCTGTCACTGCTCACACTAGATGCTAGAATGACTAGAAGTGATTCTTCCCTCAAACACGGACGTTTTACCCTTCGGGATCTATAAGAGATTAGGGTTAAGGTGGTTTAGGGTTTAGGGTTTGGGATTCAGTAATTTCACAACTGTCAAAAAACCGGACTGCAAAGCTTACCTCATGTGAGCCATAATCTAAACGCCTTAAAGGGGGGTATATATAGGTGATTATATAGGGGAGTACTATAGGGGTTATTAAGGGGGATACTTGGAGTTTAGACTATGGCTCATTTGGATTCCGACTGGGGCAGACTTCAGTTCTGGAAGCCCGTTTAAACGCCCTCAGCCCAAAACCCTAAACCCTTTTCCCTTTCTGAATTGTTTGAGCCCCTAAACCCTGAACGCCCTAAGCCCCAGCAGCCTGCTTGGGTAGATCTAAAATGCTGAGCCCTTGAAGCTTAGATATTAAAGTCTTCAATGCCATAAGGTGCGCTTTAGTGTTTGGGGGTCGAGCTTTCGGGTTTCTTGAGCTCCTGAATCCCAAGTTCCCCAAGTTGCAAAGCAACATTCAGGGAACGTGCCGGGGATGGGCACAACACCCTAAACCGTAAAATTTCAAATCGAAACAATTGAAACCTAAGTCCCCTAAACCCTAAACCTGCAACATTAAGGGCCTCAATTTGCAACGTTCAGGGGATGGGCTCTTTCGCCGATGTCATGGCTTACAGCGTGGCCATGACTGCCCAGGCGAACTGGCATTCTCAGGGTTTGTGGCTCATGGTTTAGGGTAGGGTTTAGGGCCAACATGGAACCCCATATGGAGATTGGCTTAAAAACAGTATACCCCGGGTCCCCATAGTGGGGTTCTTATCAGAGTACGGTCCCTATCTAAATGTCTCCCTTTTTGGGAACAGTAGTTTAGGCCAAGTCGTTTGTGAGGTACCACAGGTTTTTCGTGAGCGTATTTCAGGTTCCATGGATGGAGAGGAAAGAATGATGGCTGGTGTTTGTGAGAATATTCTTGTATAATGAGGAATCTAGGATGTATATATATATATGTATATACATATACACATATGGAGGAAGATATAGGAAGATATAGAATGTATAGGATCTGGCCTATAGGCACCCATAGGTGTCTGTTCGGATGTATGGTGACATGCAGATATGCAGAATTTCGTGTTTAGGATTCTTAGTAGCCGGGTAGGTAACCTTGAACCTTTTGGGGTATATATAGTCCTATTATAATACAAAGGTCAACCTTTTGGGGGCCAGGGAACTCAGCAACTAGGGATTTAAGGTAAGCTAGACTGGGTAGGCCCCTGGGATATTTAATGTTTTCCCTAATGGCTTCAATAGGGGACCCTATATATTAATATCTTTCAAAGGGGATGGGGCCAACCCAGTAGACCAGGAGAAGGCTGGCAAGTGGGAGGCGTCGCTGGTCCTTTTCCAAGGGCTATGTGCAAAGGAGCTGCTCAGGGTTTAGGGATTGGGTTTTAGGGTGTAGGGTTTAGGGTTTAGCCTTTAATCCCTAAAGTGTGCTTCAACCTAAATATGAGCAAGCCCAGGTTATCATCAGGTCGTATCCTATCATCTCTTACAGGTACTGTTATAGATAACATTAGGCCCGCCAGCGCCTTAACCTCAAATTTTACATCGTTCTGTCACCCCAGTTTCCATCTCATTTTCCATGGCTTGTTCCGTTTGATTATTTCTCCCTTATCATTAGTTTTGTCCGGTGTAGTAGGGTTTGGGCTTGCGGGCCTGGATCCAGGACGCTAATCCCTGCATCATGGTTATTTGGGCTTCCAAAACTTAGGGGTTTGGCGAGTCGTCATCACGGCATTTATGCAGGATCTACTTCAGGGATCGTGCCTCCAGTCCCTGACAACCCAAACCCTAAACCATCCTTAGGCTTAACGCGAGACTACAAACCTTCAAGCCCCAAAACCCTAATTAAACCCTGAAACCCAAACCCTACAACCCAAACCTAAACCCTAAACCCTACACCCTAAACCCTGAAACCAAATCCCTGAGTCTGAGCCAGTGATCATCATTTTCCCTGTCTTACAGCCGCGAGCTGGGAGTGGGGGTTTTCTGATCTCAGCGCTTGAGCCACATTCGGTCAAGGGCCCAGGGTTTAGGATTTGGTTTACGGATTAGGGTTGGGGATTTAGGGTTTAGGACTCAGCCTAGAACCCGAGCCCCTAGTAGGGGTAGGTTTGAACCCTTACCCTCTACAGACTGCTTATACGACATAGAGACTAGTGTTTACAGCACCCCAAGTCCTCATCCCTCAACCTTGCCTGTTGTTTGCATGGAAAAGAACACGGAAACTATTCCATTTCTGGGGGGGAGCGATAGAGGGTCTCTGGTTTAGGGATTAGGTTTCAGGGTTTAGGGTTCAGGTCTTAGGATAAACGGCTTAGGTCCAGGGTTACTATAGGGCTCCATTTCCGTTCCTTACGAACAACCAGTAAGCCAACTGAGACCCCAAACTCCCCCCGAGCCCTCGACGCTCCAAACCTTCAGTCCAAGCACCCCGACCTTATAGTCCTCCTTAAGTAGATAGAATATGGCCTTGGGTATATTATAATATGATCCCCATATACCCCATATTCTATCTACGAAAGGGGGACTATAAACCCTATCTTCCTTTGAAGCTCCAAACGCACCCTGGAGGAGCTGAAGCTGGATGTTGCTGCTTGATGAGAGTTGAGGGTAAATTCCTAAACCCTAAACCAATGGGGTAATATTGGGATAATGGAAAAGAAAATGGAAACTACTATAATGGGTTATATAGGGATTATAGGCATATCTTGGGGAAATTTGGATAATGGAAAAGAAAATGGAAACTACTATTATATTGGGGTTATATAGGGATTATAGGGTATATATTGGGGTAATATGAGCTATAGTCTAAACTCCTTACAGGGGGTTATTCAGGAATCATTTAGGGGAGTATGATAAGGGGTTGTTTAGGGACATGCTAGGAGTTTAGACTCTAGCTCATTTGGGTCGTCAACGACCCCTTCCCTTCCTGTACCTCACACATAGGTAAACTCATGGCCCAGAAGCAAAACAGAACAGCTTGACGGCCGTTCCTCTACTTAGGTTGGGATTCACGTAGCAACGAGTAGGCAAGATGTGGTGGAAACCTTGCGGTTTGATGATTTGTGTACTGCTTGCCAAGGGATTGCAAACAGTTCAAAAGTTTTTTTTGTCTAGTCGTCAGGGTTCAGGGCTTAGGGCGTAGGCTGGCATCCTGAAACCCTCCCATTCTTGAAGCCGAACTTGGGATGCTAGATGCTAGACAACATGTTTCGCATGAGTATCATCGCTAATGGATGTACTGACTGAGCCATGGTCCTCGAAGCATAACGGGATTATGTCTTTTCTTGTGGGTCCACTATTGAACAAGGTAGAGTTCAACCACCAACTAAACCCTACAGCCTAAACCCCAAACCCCTAAGGCCTAAACCAGAAAACTACCCCCAAACCTTAAACCCTAAAATTTTCATTCATTCGCGAGAGGGGTGGACAGCTGCGAGAGCCTTTTTAGGGTTCAGTGCTTAAAGGCTCAGGGAACTTCGTAACTTGGCTTGAAGGGGGTATTACCGAGGGTTTAGGGGCTTGGGGGTTTAGGGTTTAGATTGTAGGGGGACCCAGACCAACTTCAATCGGGGGGGACTTAAAACCCCATGTATAACTCACTTCGTAATTCCCTTCAGCCTTCAGTAGACCCGAAGACCCCCAAAGGCCCCAAATTTCAAAGCGGGAAACTTCAGAATCCCAAAGCCCCAACTCCTACCGCGTTAAACCCTTAATCCTAATCCCTCCTAACACGAGGAAACACCTGCAAATTAACTTGGTCTACCTTTTCGGAGCAGCTGGTTTCGAGAAGCTGCCACCCAGGTAGCATATGGCAGCGCGATCTGTGCCTGTACAGTGGGTGCACAGTGACCTGGCCACCACTTGGCTTACGAACTTAGGGTTGAGGGTTCAAGGTTCAAGGGGGTGCGGGAAGGAATATAGGTCCAGCTATAGATTGTATTGTATGGATATCCTTATAGTCTTGACAAAGGGGATGTTGGGCAATCGAGTTCTAATGACATGTGATGCCTAAGTCAAACGTCCTGTTGGGGTGTATGAAAGAGAGGATGGAGGATGCCAACATAAAGCGTCCTTTCCCAAACTTCTGGCCAAATCGCTGTTGGGTCTGTTCTGGAATCCTTACAACCCTTCCGCCCGAAACCCTGACAATGGCATCGTTGTAACCATTGTTTGTAGCCATTGTTTCATATGCAGCCGGATCCTACAAGTAGTTGTGAGAAGTACGCATGCTCCTAAAACCCTTTGAGCTCTTGGGTCCAAAGACTCTAAATCGCGATTCTGTAGGGTAAAGACACTCCTGCGCTTACTGGTTGCAGGAACTCCTGAAAAGTGATTTCTTTAGTGTTGCCGAATACTATTTGGTCATGTGGGTGGTTCCCAAAATTACAGTCTGATGTTGGTACCCTTGCATATTTGGTGCCGTAATGTAGTTCATACGCAAAAGGGTTATCAGAATAACACATATGGCTACTCCCCCAAAAGGACCCCTATACAGTCCGCAGTCCTCGCGAAACATAATCCCACATTCAAAGGTCCCTTGAATTGAGAAACCCAAGCAACAAAACAACTCTGTGAGGCTCAGGGCACGTCGTCGGTAGTTTTTTTATATGGGATTAGCAGTTCCTGATTGAGGTTAGTCTTTGTATAGCCCATTTTTGAACCTGCTTGCGAAGTGTCTTGAGCGTCTAAGCAGAACCTACACCATGATTGCTCCCCCTGAAATCTTGATTTGCACTGTGAATGGCGAACTTGGGTAACCCCAACCTCCCAAACTGGGACCCTATGATATGATCGTTATGGGGTGCTTATTATGGGGTCTGGGACTACCAACATGTTCTGGCTTTTATGTAAAAACGGTAGTCTCCTTAGATCCATTTTTCATTTTCATTATAGTATAACCCTAAGGATTTTAGAATACTATTTCTATTATTGGTTTAAGGAGACCACGGAAATTTTGTCTGGCGTTTTTAAGGCAGAGGGGGAGCTGCGGCAAGGATCCCCCATCTCGATTCCCTCACTTGGGGTTAGGGTTTAGGGGTTTAGGTTTTAGGGTGCAAGTAGGTTAATAAGCCACATATTAACCTTAGTCACCCCCGTAAATAACCCACTTGACTCTCAAAGTATGTAGCACGTAGATTTTCGCCCACCACCCCATATACAAAGACCTGGTTCCACTAGTCAGGGGTAGGTTTGAAAAAGGACTTCTAATTCTTGTTACTTACCTTCGCCTCCTATATCATCTTTATCAGGCCGTAAAGCCTTGAATTCTTATAGGGCCGCAAACCGCAGTTGGGGCATGGTTTGCTTGCTGTTGTGAGGTATGCCCAGCTTCAAATAGCTGTGGGCACGAGGTAAACATGTGTTAGACACCCTCATACCCTCAAAACCTAAATCCCAAACCCTAAACTAACTTACCCTAAAACCTGAATCCTCATGTGGGGGGATCATGCCCTAAACACCAAATCCTAAACTTACCCTAATGCCTAAATCCCCATACGGAGGGAAACAGCCCAACAGCAGGTGGTGTCTGGCTGTGAAGCTCATGCATGACATGGTGCGGAGAGAGCTGCAGCCAAACGTTGCTTGCCCCTTAGCCAGTTTTGGGTCCAGCGTTTTGAGTTTAGGGTTTAACTTAACATGTTTGGGCGTGGGGTTTAACATTTTGGGTTTAGGGTTTTAGATGTTCAGCTTAGGGCTTAACATTTTGAGTCTAGGATTTGTTGTTTAACTTTTTAAGAGTGTCAGGGAGCCCGGTGCACTTACTCGAGGAATTTCTTGAGATCATTTTTAAGATCCTAAACCTTAAACTGTGAACATATGTGGTATGAGTAGGGTAAGATCCTCACTTGAGGTACCTTCGGCTCGCTGATGTTCCTCATTTTTTTGCATTCTCAGATAGCTGGGGAACGCCTGGCCGCCAAGCTCCCTACCCTCCCCATACTGACGCGGCACCACACATAGCTTCCTTTTTCGAAAGGAAGGCCGTCTATTTAGGGCCCCTGTGAAGGGTTCCTGTTAGTTTTTGGGGGAGGGTAAGTAACAGACTACAGGCCCCTGAAAACACCAAGAAGTGCGTAATACCATCTTGAACCAGGCTTACATTGCTTAAGCTTTGGCTGTGCCCCGAAGGTTTCAAGGGCGCAAAGCAACTTTGCTGAGTATATCAGGATATGCAGTCGAGAATGGACCAGAAAGTGAAAAACTAGAGCATGCTATTATGTGGGGATAGGGGTTCGGGTTTGGAGTTTTGCAGGTCCGTGGACTCGTGCGAAACCTGGGTTCTATTATGCCCTGCGGGACTTCGGATGGCAAACCACTTCTCAGGTGCTAGATACGGGCCCCCAGACTGGGAATGGACCCGGAATTGGAACATGGGCTTAGGATGTAGAGCATGCAGGACAGAACCCAAGCAGCAGCATCAGTTCAAGATGTTTGAGTGTTGCACCACGCTATTGGCAAGTTTTGCCAAAGGCAAGCTACGTTCGATGTGTCTGGTCTTGCCTGTTTCGCCTGCGGGTAACCCTTTCCGACCTTAGGGTTTAGGGTTTAGGGTCGATGAGGATGAGGTAGACAGTCATAAACATTCATCAGCTCAGGTGATAGTTTCCAGAAACAAGGGGGACTCCAATGCAGACCCCAAACTACTGCACACTCATCCTGATTATAGGTACCCCCAAGAAGTACCCCTCATTTTGGGAAATCTACATGTAAAAATGACCAAAGAGGTCCCCATGGTGATCTACAACTTCTTATCCTTTTTTGCGATAACGCTGGTCACTAGTGTTTTGAAACAGGCCTACCTAGTTCCACAGTTTGTGTTCAGCATTCTGCTTGGCAGCCCTTTGGTTGATTAAGGCTACAGCAGTACCATCAGCAGCTGCGAGAAGGTCGGGATGTGCCTTCCCCAGCCAAGACCGTTCATCGTCAGACGTTCGGCGTCAAGTCCCTAGCCCCCCACCCTGTAGGTTACATAGGCTTATATATGTGGGGATGATGGAAAAGAAAATGCAAGCTACTAGCAGTGGGATACCTTCCCCTCATTAGTTCATACTCTTCTCATCTTCCTTCAGTACTCGAAGCCTTCTGGGCCACTGCCATAACTTCATCTCCCTAGAGAACCCCCCCCCCCCCCCGGGTATCTCTGTAAGCTCCAGGTTCCTATCATTCTCTATTTCTCGTTGTTGCACTTCATTCCCCAAAGCGATCATTAAACCTCAACTTTAAGCCCAGAACCACACAACCTGGAATTTCAGGACCCTAAAACTTCTCAACGCGAAGCGACTAAATTCCCAACCCTAGCCTCCTAAACCCCTTAACCCATGCCAATCCCCTCGATCCCCTCAACCTTCTTTTCATCAAACTTAACCCTAAACCTTAAACCCCAAGCCATAAACCCTAAGCCCTAAACCCTAAACCCCAAACCCTAAGCCCTAAACCCTGCACCCTAAACCGCGTGGACGGCTTGAAGCTTGCTAAGGTGGATTCTTGCCTTAGAGCTTCTCTGGGAAATGATCTCAGAGGCTGTGGCGCCGAAGCTTGTTTGCCTGGCTGAGAGCTTGATTGGGTTTAGGGTTTAGTGTTTAGGGTTTAGAGTTACTTTAACGGCGGTTATAGGGGTAAATGAGCCGTAGCCTAAACTCCTTAAAGGGGGTTCATTTAGAGAGTTGTATATGGCACTACTTTAGGGCTTATAAAGGGGGATACTAGGAGTTTAGACTAAAGCTTACATAGGGTTTAGCGGTTCAGGGTGAAAGCAAAACAGTTTAGGGCTTGAGTTGTTAAAGGGGAGACTGGAAGCTACGAAAAGTTAGTTCCAGCTCTGGGTTTGTGGTATTCGGTTGATGGTGAAGACCCTAGACCCTAGACCGCGGATGGATTCGCTTCGAAAGAATGACCGGCTTCCGGCAGTAGTCCAGAGTCGCTTTAAGACTTTCCGAGCCCCAAACCCTGAAGGGGGAGTGACCCTAAACCTAAGCCTTCAGTCTGAAAACCTCACATTTTAAGAGTTGGCCTCAGACCCGAAACCCTAATCCCTAAGCCCTCCATCCTCACCAAAAAGACAACAAACGCAGAGATGGACCTTGAGCAAGAAATTCTGGGCATACATAAAACTCCTATTTGCTTTGGAATTAGGGTTCAGGGTAGAGTAGCATAACCCCGAGGAAGTGTTGAGAACGATATTTTGTATCATAGTTCTAGGGGGATTTCAGAACAATCTGCAAGCCTACTCTGACATATGCTCCACAGACATGGAAAGGGGTTTCCAACAAGGTGGCGATCACCTGTTGGGGGTCCCTATAGCAAGGACCAGAGTATGTTAGTCTTAGGGCCGCCTGTTCATGGAAACACGCATGTTGGGGCCAAGACAACTCCAGGCTCAACCCCTCTCCAATGCCACCCGCCATGGGATCATATAGGTGGTTGTCAAAATTATGGTCCCTTTCTGGTTCCCTATTATAATACGGCACCTAATATTTAGGGCACCCAAAAAGGGACCATAATTTGACAACCACCCATATAGGGGTTATTTTGGGGTATATTGGGATAATGGAAAATACAATGGCAACTGCTTCTTAAAGTTTAGGGTATATTCATTCCTGAACCTTAACATCCCTACTGACGAGCCTTCTCAAGCGCCGGCCACATATGCTGAAGCTTTCTTCCGCCTGTAGCACACATCCTGAATCCGCTTAATCCCCGAGCACAAGGACACCCCGGAAAGATGAACCTTAGGCATAGACAAGTAGCGTCCTATTTTGTCTTGCAATTGCTATTGTACGAAAAAGAGAACCAAATCAAGTGGAACAGTAGCATGGAACGGTTTACATATACATATATATATATACCTAGCAAGGAACAGAATCACCCTCGGAGCCGCCATCAGCGCTTGCGAGAAGGGCTCGCAGTGGGAACCTGCTCTTGCGCTGTTGCTCTCCAGAATTGTTGCCATCATGGTCGTCGTAGTCGGTGTTTTGGTATTTGTACTGGTAGCTGTAGTAGTCGCCGTGGTGGCACAGGGGGATGGTAGCAAGGGGTGGTGGTGCTGGTAGTAGTACGTGGTAGTGTTAGCAGCGGCACGAGTAGTAGTAGTAGTAGTAGTAGTAGTAGTAGTAGTAGGGCCTTATCGCGTATTTGACGGTGGTGTTTTTGCTAATCGGTTGTTCAAAATCACTGGCAGGCGCAGCACTCTCAGCAT
>CAJNIZ010021236.1:24168-36763 GCA_905231905.1 Symbiodinium pilosum
GGGGGGAGGGGGGGGGGGAGCCCGCCGGGGCGTGACCATATATCCCAATATACCCCTAACATAACCCTATATATACAAACCTATATATCCTTCTAAATTAAAGGGGACTGTACAGCAAGCCAGGTCATCTGCCACAGCGGCGCCATCAGCGCTTGCGAGAAGTGTAGTGTCTGGCAAGCGGCCTTTGGCATCCTTGGCGACATGGGCAGGACAGATGCTGATTTGTTAGCATAGGGAGTTCTTGTATGGGATTTCTATGGGATCGCAGGATTGTGCTGGGGAGTGGGGTGGAGGGAAGTTTTGATTCTCAGTGGCTCCAAGAATTTGCCGAAGGAAGGAGGAAGTGGCGGTCTTTAACATAGTAGCCTCCTGTACAGGTAATCCCCGAGGGTGCGAGGTCATGCAGCCCAACTGCAAATCCGCTTCACCAAACAAACTGGGTAGGCCCCTGGGACATTTAATGTTTTCCCTAATGGCTTTAATGGGGGACCCTATATATTAACATTTTTCAAAGGGTTTTAGGCGCCAAACAAGCAAAGTGGGTCAGTTGTAGAGTGAGTAGTTGTCGGCTGGAGTGTAAGCTACGTACGCCAGGCAAACAGGGTATATCTTGGGGTAATATTGGGTAATGGAAAAGAAAATGGGAACTACTATACTGGGTTAAGCCCTAAACCTGCCAGTATTGCAGAATTGAAGCTTCGTGTATTGACTGTGATACTGGGTTATATAGGGATTATAGGGTATATATTGGGGTAATATTGGGCCTGTTGTTGAGTCGCATTGCTTCTGCTGAAGACAGGAAGGAATGATCAAGCCAAGGATGCCTTTGAAGCTAAGCGTGAGCACATGATTTGGGCGTGTGGGGTTTAGGGTTTAGGGCCTTACCCTAAGGGTCCAAGGCACATAGTTAGTTACATATGTCGTGTACTCCCTGCAACGTAAGCATCAAGTACCGCTATCAGGACCTCAGAGAATATGATCATTGTATGCTGGTTTTGGGGTGGTACGCTGTGAGAACTACCCTGCTGATGCTGCTGGTGGTTGTTCTTGATGTCTTTGCCCAGCCGTCCCTCTGCTTAGACACAGATACCTTGATCCCCCCAATATGCTATAGAAGTTTCCATTTTCTTTTCCATTATCTCAATATTACCCCAAGATATACCCTATACTGCTTATATAACCCATTATCGTAGTTTCCATTTTCTTTTCCATTATCCCAATATAACCCCAAACCTTAAACCCTAAACCCACTATGGTAGTTTCCATTTTCTTTTCCATCAACCCTCTTCGTTGAATGAAGTCTCTCAGCACCTCCAGCCTCCAGCATCATGTGAGCTGTAGTCTAAATTCCTTAAAGAGGGTTATATAGGGGATTATATTAGGGGCTATTAAGGGGGACAGTAGGAGTTTAGACTATGCATCATGTAGATACCATGCCAGACACAAGGTGCACGAAGGGATAACTGTCAATTTCCCCTTAGGGTTAGGGTTTAGGGTTCAGGGTTTAGGGTTTAGGGTTTAGGGAGCCTATGCATGAATAGTGTCGGGGGCCTTGAGGGTAATGACCAGGCAGTATTGCACCACATTGCTGTAGCGAGATGCAGACTTTCTTACGAGGGGAGGGGTGATTCAGCACCGTAATACTAATAATGGTCATAGCAACAGTAATAAAGGTAAGAGGTATAATAATCAGAATGAGAACAAATGAGAATAATGATCAGCATTGGCAATAAAATCACAGTACGGAGAACAATAGTAACAAGAACAGCAATTGCTACTGGACCTGCAGGCGAAAGGTTCGCTGCGACACTGTTGCCATTTGTAGCTGGCTGGCGGCACCCAGCAATCGACTGGGATGGTGTTAAGGAACTGTAAAAATGGGTTGAGTCTCATGGTAAGATAACTCAAGGTCTTTCAGCAGTGTTGCACCGGCTGTTGGGTTGACAGAAGACCCCTGCGTTTAGGTTTTTGGGGGAGACATATGAGCCCCTTGGTTTGTAGTTTCGGTTATGACGAGGTTAGTCCACGTACACTGGCAGTCTCTCGCGAAGCTCTCATGGATTCTCCTTTGCCCCCTAGGTTCTCTCTTCATTTTTTCGGACCGGCGAGGTAGGGGAAGGGTGCTACAGAAACCCATGAATTTAGGAATCGCGGCTTTTGTTCTGCTGCTATGGGCTGCCATGAAGACCTATAGCCCTGCTCAAGCCCCCAGACGTCGTAATGATATCTGGATAGGGAAAAGGTAGGGAAAACCCACGTCAAAACCAGGCCATATCCAATATCCCATTCTCCTCTGATTCACGATCAGGGCTAGCATTCGTAAGTCGCAATATGCCTACCATAAACCCTCAAACCCAAAAACCGCCTGAAACCAGGCTTGATCAGTGCCTGTGAAAAAGCCTCAGAGTGGCAAATTGCCCTTGACACCTACATCCAGGACGAGAGTGATGCCGGAAAGGGGGTCACAGGGAAAGGGCTAAGAGCTTTGCACTATATGAGCCATGATCTAAATTCCTTAAAGGAGTAATATAGGGAACTATATAGGGGTATATTCTAGGGTTTATTAAGGGAGATACTAGGATTTTCAGGGAATCAGCGCTACTCCTTTTTTTTGAGAGCCCAGCGATCCAACTCCGAAACAAATTCCGATAAACACCGAAACGCTAAACCCCTAAACCCTAAAATCCTAAACCCTAAAAGCCTAAACCCTAAACCCTAAACCCTTCGATGCCAGCAGATTTCGTCTCCCAGACCAAACTGCGGACAGTAAGGCATACCGTGTGGCAAAGTGGGCAGGGTGTGCTTGGAGGAACTCTGAGTTGAGGTGTAGGGCAGTGTAGGATTTAGGTTTGAAGGTAGTTTAGGGTTAGGTGACATGTGCTATAACTGCGAATGCTGCTACTGTACGCTGACTTCCCTGCCCCTTACATAGGCCTTACTAGCTCTAGAGCCGTCAGGGTGTAACAGAGTAGAGCGCAGGCTTTATTTCTGTAACCTCAAGTGGCTCAAGTATGCAAGCGAAAAACGCCAAAGCCCCAAATCCTAAACTGAAGTCTGAAAGTCATAAAGCAGATCTACGAAGGGATCATGGAAAAGAAAATGGAGGCTACTATTTCGGGTTTAGGGTTTAGGGTTTAGGACTGTCCGTGAAGCCCAGAATAAACGCTATCGCGCACCCGCCTTGGCTGTTGCACAGAAATTCCTCGCACACCGGGTCGGGGGTTGAGGGTTGGATCCAACAAATGCTCACCGGCCCCTACTCCATACCCTACTCCAAGCTCTCAAGCCTTTGAAGTCCTGGAATTTCAACAGGGGAGTAGAGCTGGGTAGGCCCCTGGAACATTCAATATTTTCCCTAATGGCGTTAATAAGGGACCCCTAATAAGGGACCCTATATACTCATATTTTTCAAAGGGTTTTAGGGGCCAACCCAGACAGGTGGTTTTTAGTGGGTTCCAAACGTTCTGAGCCTGGACCAGCCTCGGCGAATCAAGGGCACTGGGTCACATGTCTAGGGAGTCCCCCTTAAGTAGATAGAATTTTAAGGTTATAATGGGATAATGGAAAAGAAAATGGAAACTACTGTATTGAAATAGGGTATGTATTTTGATGATTTAGAGCTTCGGTTTTTGAATGTGGTTTTCTCACATTTATGGTTGCCTTGGTTGGGAGACATAAATGTGGGAAAGGCCCCTATGTTGTCAGGCACGGGTTGTGGACATTGCGCTGGACGTCATTGCCTGCAATGCAGCCATGCGTCACGGCATGATTCAGTCAGCCCATTGTAGCTGGTGATACATGAGCCCTAGCGGGCCTCGCCATTTTTTGTACTAGTCGTTTGTCAGATACTCTGTGGGGAGACATTCAAGATCTACGCAAAAGAGGGCCCATTGCCCTCTTTCATTTTCACATAGCTGCCATACATCGCACCGGTGTTTTGGTAGCTAGGTGGGAGTTTCTCAGATTTACCCCTCCTGAAATTAATTATCTTATAGGGTACCTCCAAAGGACCCTAGAATCGTGTAAGTGAATATTCAGGCACCTACAATACAGTGTGAGAGACCGTATTCTCATTATGCATCACAGAGTATCCCCTCCATGCTTGCAAACGCCCAGGAGTTCTTGTGCCAAAGGCCGCCTGGTTCCTGTTGATGGGTACCGTACATGTCAGGAGTTCATGTTTTCATGGTGACCCAAAGAGGGACCATATAGTCCCCCCTTAAAGTAGATAGATGTGGCTTTGGGTATATTACAATAAGATCCCCATATATCCCATATCCTATCTACTTAATGGGGACTATACCTTAAACCCTAAACCCTATATTCTATCTACTTAAGGGGGACTAGAATGTTGACAAGCCCTCATCTGGGCTTGGAGCTGGGAGGTGTGTGGGGAGATAGCTTGCGGGGCGGCAGACGTTGATCCTTGAGATTCACGTAACAAGCACACGTACAGTCTGGACCCTAAAGCCCAAACCCCTAAACCCATAAACCCTAAGCCCTAAGCCCGCTTTGGTTTTAAGGCAAGCTTTCGGATGCTTTTGAAACTTGGATCTTGTAAGTGTGTCCGAAAGGACAAAGCACGTTCCCCAACTATCATAGATGTCATAGATGCAGTGGCAGATCAAAGGGGACAGTGCCTCTAGCGCTTCAGGAAACACAAGAGAAAGTCGTTTGGTTTTCATAATGGCCAAAGCAGTGCCTGGAGTCCTAGAGGCTCAGGGACTTAGTAAGTAGGCTTTAACTGGGGTTATGAGCAGACTACTCCCAGGTAGGGGATTTATAGCCCTTAGTCCTCTGAGCCTTCAAGTCTCTAACGCCTAATGAAGTTGGCTTCAGGGCGAGGTCCTTGGGGCTGTGAGGCCGGAGGTGCGTGATGAGATGCTTAGGCCCTGCGCGGATGGACCTTGGAATCAGTAGCTACATCTTCTGAACACGAAATGCTTTTGCGGGTCGACTAGATCCTTTGTTGCTAGTTCCCCTGCCCCTTTGCACCTTGCAGGCCCTTCCCAGCAGAATCCTCTCACATTCCTTTGCGCAGAGCTGATGTGTTCAACAGCTTTGAGCGGAACAGGGTTAGGTTTGAAATCATAAACCCTAAACTCTAAGTTGTTACCCTTCATCCCTATAGAATCCTCCTAGAGCCATTAAGAATACTTTCTACACGGCCTACCCTAGATAATACACTGTAGGTTCATAAGGCCGCAGCACGTAGCATGGGGCTTACAAACCAGGAGCCCTGAAGATCCTAAACCCCAAACCCTCCACCTTAAACCTTATCCGAAGCCTTGAACCACATACCCAAAGACTTAAATTAAATCCAAACCCCAAACCTTATCGGAAACCCGAAGCCCTGAGCCCTAAACCCTCAACCTTAAGACCCTAAAACCCCGAAGCACTAAAACCCCAAACCCCCAAACCCCAAAGCCCTAAACCGTACAGCCTCGAAAAAAGCTTCTGCTCTGCAGGCAAGCATTGGGCGAGGGCCTCCCATCTTTTGGCTTCTGCTGAAGGACCTGAAAGAACTGGCCTTTCGTGCAGGGTTTAGGGTCCAGGGGCCCCAAAATGATTACCAATACCGGGTGATATAAGAGTTGTACAGGGGTTCTAGTGGATGTTTAGGGTTTAGGGATTAGGGTTTTTTAAGGACGTTACCCCAAAAATGGAAAATCAAACGGAAAGGACAATTTAACATGAAATGGAAAAGGGCTTATGTACGGGTAACACGAAACCCTGAGCCCATGGATTTGAAGGAATCATTACCAAGAACCCAAACTCCTAAACCCTAACCCCATGGGTTTGTAGGGATCACCCTAAACCCGAGACCCTTATAGTCCCCCTTAAGTAGATAGAATATGGAGTATATGGGGATCTTACTATAAGATACCCAAAGCTATATTCTATCTACTTAAGGGGGACTACAAACCCTTAAACTCTAATCACCAACACTTTTTGAGTCCGCAGTAGGCTGCTTTTCCTCCTTCTTGGCATCCTGAGTTCCTCCTCATAGAGCTAGGTTATACTGGAAAAGCCGCTTTTTTTCGAGCGCCCTAAACCCTGAACTTTGAACCCTTAACCCTAAACTCTAAACCCAAAACCCATGACAATGCACAATCCTGTAGGACGTAGCACCCGGCCTTCGGTGGTCAGCTGCAGCATCCTGTCTAAACAGAACTAGGGTTCAAGGTTTCTCCAATTGATCCTTCCATGCTGCGTGAGCGCATCCCGAAACATGAGCCTCCACCCCCTAAATATAGATATTCCCAATATTTTGTATTGTCATGCTTGTTGTTTTTATGTCCCGATTAGAAGGTGGACCCCCGTAACAACCTGAGTATAGCCCTCATACTTATCGCCTGTGATTTGCCCCTGAAACCTAAACCGTAAATATGTTTCCAGAAGCCACCGGTTGGGAAGATTTTGGTTGGCTCCAGGTCCGCCCCTAGGGTCATCTCAATAACGATGATAAGGTCAACTGGGAGAGGGTCAGTGTTAATGTGGCTGCAGTACGAGTGTGTTGGGATTTCTACGATGTTCCAGGCGCACCCGGAAAAATAGTTAATCCTAAACCCTACACCCTGAACTCGTTCCGCTTTGTCTTGTGCCGGCTTAGCTGAGAGGAAGGGAAAGGCGGTAGGGGTGATGCTTACTTAGACTGTGTTGCTGCTAAGGAACTTCCAATAAGTTACGAAATTGAGGAAACCGGAATAGTGATTACAAAGTAATATGTATATGAATATATATATATCTTTAGTACTGCCCCTGCCCAATAACACTCGCCTAATGGGTTCCTCTATAAACGCCCACCTACAAAAAACACAACACTATTTTTATGGGGTGGTGTTGTCTTTTTTTGTGTGGTCTGGTTTGTGGTCTGCCCCTGCCCGTCTCCAAACTGACACCACAAACCAGACCACAAAAAATCCACAACACATTTTTTGCGGTGTCATGAGAATCGTGTTGTGTTTTTTGTGGTCTGGTTTGTGGTGTCTGTTAGTGGCAGGGGCAGTACTGAATATATATCCATTATGGTAACTTGAGTTAAGTTCCTTAACAGCAACCTGATAAGCGCGGGTATCTATCTTCTACAGCGAAGTCCCCTGAGCCTAAACCCGCAACCCTAAACCCTAAACCTCACATATCCTTGTGGCCCCTCTGGGGGTCATTAATGACCTACCTACTAAGCCCCCACAAATCACATACCTCATTACGTGGACCGACCTGGACTACACGTACACATGCTTGAACCAAAAGGACTTGATTGTTCAGTACGTGGACCTTTTGGGATTTGCATTCTGGCTTGCTCTTCAGGACCTTGAGCTAAGTTATCATAATATGGACACACATTCAACAAGGTTTTTTCTTGTGGTGATAACTTAGTGCAAGTTCCCTAACACTCTATGTGACCTCTACATGGCCCATTTTCCATGTCACGTTCATTCCATTTTCCATTTCAGTCGAAAAGTCCTAAAGCCTAAGCCCTAAACCTTATATATCCCTCTACATCCCTATGCGGCGTATCCTTACTGTATATATCCTTATATACCTCTATAAGTCCCTGAACCCTAAACCTTAAACCCCAAACCCCCTAAACCCTAAACTCTAAACCCTAAACCCTAATTTTGGTAACGGCATTCCTGAATGGCCGAGGTGTTGCAATCGCGGCCTGCGCTGCCGCATGGGAGCTGGGAGTTGCTTTCCTGTGCCTTGGGTTTAGGGTTTATGGGTTTATGGGGTTTAGGGTTTAGGGGTTTAGGGTTTATGGGGTTTAGGGTTTAGGGGGTTTTGGGTTTAGGGTTTTGGGTTTAGGGTTTATAGAAGTTGTATGGGGTTCATCGCTCTAGTTTTGGGCGGGCTTTGGGCCCCCTTTTGGTCGAGGTTCCGCTTGAAGATTGACTTGGGAATCTTACTCGCAACGGGCACTTTCGTTGGATTTTTCAGCGCTTCTGGGTAGTTTCAGGGCTTTCATTTGGAAGCACTTTGGTTTCAAAAAGCGCAAAGTGGATCTGAAATGGTTCCAGTTTGGCTCCAAAAAGCCCGAATGTCTCTGAAAGAGAGGCAAAACAGTTGGAAAGGCCCGAAATAGGTTCCAAAAGGTCCAAGTCGCGCAGGTCGGCTTTGTTTTTGCCAGACTTTATCTAGGCGGTCCACTCAAAAAAGGTGGGTTTTGGAATCCCGCAGCCTTGTTTTGGGGAGCTACAGCTTTGACTACAGTGGCTTGAGATGACCTTTTGGAAGTTTCCTAGGCCCAAATAGGTTCCAAAAGACCCAAAAGGCCAAATCGGATACTAGAGGCAATTATTGCTGAGAGTTTATTTCTGGGCGGTCTTTTTTTCAAGTCATGTGCATGGATACAATTTCTATGTACATGGGCTTGAGGGTTTGGGGTTTAGGGTTGGGGGTTTTGGGTTTGGAGTTTTGTATGGCCCCTTCACATTGGAAAGATTTTGGAGTTTTTGGGTTTAGGGTGTTTCCTGTCATTTTTCAGAATTAGGCGATTGATGGGTTCTATAGGGATATATAGGCTCTAGCAATATGGAGCTGGGCCAAACTGGCGGCCCTCTAAACCTGCCTATACTATTCCCCAAAGGCTCCCGCTAAACTAAGCTTATTTTGGGATAGCTAGGTCTACTTAAGGTCAATTATTAAGGGGGGCTAGGACCAGCCGTGCTTTGCACATTTCGAAGGACCCGAAAGAAGCTTAAAGAAGTACGAGATTTGGGTAGGCCTAAACCCTAAAACGCTTGTGCACCTTGCACTTCCTGGGGCTCTGCACGCCAACCCTGAACCCCAAAATCTAAATATCCTAAGATCACATGTTATCACTAATAGCTAAACCTAAACTTTGCAAAGCCTTATGAACCCAAGCTCTTAACCTTAAATGCTTCTTGCCAACTTCTCAGTTTGTATTTCCACATATCCTTCTAGCCCCCTATATTTCTTGAAATATACCTATTTGCTCCTACATATTCCTATACCCCTACAAGGGCCCGGATGGCCACAATCCGTCTTGCCTCGAATGCGGCCAGCATCAGCAGTGCGGTAGACGTTTGCGGAGGAGGCCTTGCTGTCGAGGGTTTAGGGTTCGCGTTAAGCCTGGCTTAGGGTTTAAGATATATAGGGCACATAGGAATGTTTAGGGGCATATAGGAGTATACAGCGAGACCTAGGGGTACTTAGACTGTCGGGGGATAACCTAATCAGAAACACAAAAACAACCAGAGCTGATTTTTGAGTTTAGTGTTGAAGGGGGCCTTCATCTAGCCCCTCCCCTAATAATGAAACCTCCCACTCCTCCCTCTGAACCTTCCAATTACCTTTGCGATCCCAACCCCAAACCCTTAACCCTAAACACCGCGTGAAGGCGTGTTGCGGGAAGTCTTATCATCAAGTGAGCGGGCGGGGTTGAAGTACTAATGTAGACCCCTCACTAATAAACACCCCCCTCCTGAATAGGGATTTTAACAAGGATCCCATTTTTAAGGCCCTTCCAAGCAAGGGGGTTTATGAATTAATCACGGGTCTACATTAACCCTTAACCCTAAATAGTAGTTTCCATTTTCTGTTCCATTATCCCTATATAACCCCAATATTACCCTTATATTAATCATGGGTCAACATTAACTAGGGGAAGGGATTAGGAGCAAAAGAGCCAAAGCACAGGCCTTCTTGGGGATTTCCCTGCGTTCTGTGGGTTGGTTTTTACGGGTTTGGGGGGTTTAGGGTCTAGGGTTTGGGGTTTAGCTATTGAGGGTGGGATATCCCTTGAGTCCTTCGCCCTCGCAGTAACTGTCCATGAAGGGACTCTTATTAAGGGGGCGATTATAACGCCCAGTACTTGTTTTGGCAGCTGTTGCTACTACCCTAAACCCTAAACCCTGTAAGGGGGAACGACCTAAGATATGCCTGTCTATCTGTTGGCTCATGCTCGTGTTGGGCACTTACTTGAGCGGGCCAGATTTGAACTACCGCCTGACATGATTTTTTCAAAATAGAATATGGGTTGTTCTCAAAAATTACAGGCCCATTCGGTTACAGATTATAAGTGTTGCACCTAAATTCTAGGCGTACCAAAACGGGACCCTAATTTGGAAACTACCCATACAGCTTTCAAATGGCCTTATTTCAGGCTTTGGACTTTGCATGTTGTTGATGAACTTGAGATAACTTAAGGGTTTTTGCTATCTAGTGCGTGGTAAGAAAATGGGGTACAGGAGTACCCATATGATCTATAGTAGTCTAAACTCCTTAAAGGGTGAGTAATATCTGGGATTGTATAGGGGAGAAATATACAGATTATAAAGGGGGATACTGGGAATTTAGACTAGCTCATGTGACCCCTTACAACCCACGCCCCATTCCCACAAATTAAGCACATGGAGTAAGGGCCTCGAGTTCCTTGCCTTTAGGGATTGAGGTTTAGAGACTAAGGGTTTTGGGTTTACATGTGTAAGGAGGTTTGAATCGCTTGGAACCGAATGCAAGGGAACGCGGGAATTGGATTCAGAAGCCTGAATGCACGCCAGTGTTATTCCTGTACAAGACTTGCTTATTTGTAGGGTTTAGAGATGATGTGTTTTGGATTCAAGACTTCTAGGTTCCAGAACCCAGGTTGCGGGTTTAAGGCTTGACGGTCTGGTGACTGGGGTTTTTGAGGTTTTGAAACAGGATGTTGGAACTCCATATTTGGGATTTGAAGCCCTACTCCCCACTTCAAGAGCCTACTTGTGACGGGAGTCCCCCTCTGCGGTTTTTGTGATTCTTTTCATGCAGTTCCTCCCCACCAGTGCACCCAGTCTCCCAAATGGCGTGACCATTTGTTGTGAGTACAAGTAGAAGTAAACTTGTTACCAGCCCTGCAATGTGAACCCTACAATCTCTGAATCCTTGTAAACTGTTCCATGCACCTTCATAAGCGTTGTGTGTAGGGATATACGCGGCTGCATGTGCTTTCCAGTGCCTTGTATAGCCGTACAAGGGACACGTGCTCACACGTTTTCATATCCGCATGGAATTTGTTGTATATATACAGATAAATGAAAAAGAATAGATGGAACGTGTGCTGACACTCGTGTATATGTGTATATATATATGTATACATAGATGTATTTATGTGTGTATATGCACGCAAGCATGTACCTCCAATGAAATTCTCTCTACATGGAGCCCAGACACGCTAAGGCAACTACAAGAGGGGAGTTCCCGAGAGAGGGCCTTAATATGCACATGTTTTTACATGAGTTCGCACACCACTCTGTAGCCCATACCCATTTTTCTAAGCTTCCCTGGTTGGAGACTGCCTTCTTGTAGTTGCTCCTACACCTCAAAACCCAAATCCTACAACCCTAAACCCTAAGAACCTTAAACCCTAAACCCTCAAACCATAAACTGAAAACCCTGAAAGCCCTGAAGCCCTAAAAGCTCTAAGCCCTATAGTCCTCCTTAAGTGGATAGAATATGGGGTATATGGGAATCTTAAGGAAGACTATAACCCTAAACCCTAAACCCTAGATGCTCAAAGTTGCTCACCTCTCCAGCTGGGCGCTGGCGCCTGGCGCTCGCCGCCGGCCCAGCGCCACGCGGCGCCGCCGGGAACGCGGCGCTTCAGGCGCTAGCAAAGGCCTGCATCCTTTACTTAGGGATTAGGGATCCGTGAGGGGTTGGGTCAAGTGATTGCAGCTATAAGGGACAGGTAGAGTTTAGGGGTCAGGGTTCGGAGATTAGGCCAGGGTTTGTTGATCCCCTTGTTTATGAGCGTGGGCCTGCATGGTTGCTTTTGTTCTTTGCTACAAGTAATGGTCCGATGGAAAAAACTGTGGCTCCAGTGCTCACGCTGGAGGATTGGTGACCAGTTTGGTTTCTGTGAAGGCTGTGCGCTTTGCCGAACTGTTTTGTACTTGTTCTGCAGCGGCTTACTTGGGGTCTTGATTTGCTTACGTGCCCTGCGAGGTGATTAATATATGCTCATCATGACAAGCTTGTGTGGACTAAGGGAAACTATGGCGTCCGGGCGTGTGAGTTAGCTTCCTGTTGATACCCGAGACTTGGCATGCGGGCAATTTGGCCCTTGCTGTTTTTTCTTCAGATGAAGCCCGCGACTGGAAAGGTCAGGATACTTGGAAAGTAGGGATCTTAACCCGCACAACTCATGTAGTAATCCTGTTTATCGCCAACGTTCACCTACTTATTAAGTCTCCCTGGCCCTCCGAGTATGCGCTTGCTTGTAATGGTGCCGCTGGCCCCTAGCTTAGCAGGCCTTCACCCCACCTTTCCTGTCCTACCCTTTGCGACCCTTCAGCAAAAGCTTCATGTTTTCTTTTGCGTGTTTCCTGGAAGAGACCGTTTGACTGCACGTGCCACGCTACCCTGCCCCACCCCTTCAAGACCTGTAGCGCAAAAAGAGACGCGCCGCCGCATACGCGCTCTTGAGTGCTTGTGCATTTTCGTGCTGGTTGTGCACTGCTGTAGTCCCTGCGGTGTGCCTTTTTTGGTTTGGCTGGCGATTCTGACGCTAATCAGCTGCTAAGACAATGATCGCTGATCTTTCTAATTGTAAACGCTAGCGCGCGCCCGCCTCGGCTGGTGGGGCTTCCCA
>CAJNIZ010021236.1:36863-50291 GCA_905231905.1 Symbiodinium pilosum
TTCGCGACCAAGTCCAAAAGTGACGACAGTTCTGCATTTCGTCACTGCAGGACCCCCCCCCCCGATCCCTGAGACTGTTGACACGTTTGAGACGCGGAGATCAAACGCAAGTCCAAACGTGACGACAGTTCTGCGTTTCGCGACCACGACCCACCCGATCCCTGAGACTGTTGACACTTTTGAAACGCGAAGACCCGATGCAAACCCAAAAGCCACGACAGTTCGCGACAAAACAACCACATTAAAAGGTAAAAACGCAATTCCACCCATATCCGCATTTCAGACACTGCGTCCCAATCCTAACCGTTCCCGACTGCTGAACCTGCACTCCTTATGTCAGAATCCTGCACCCTTCGCGCTAAACCCTGAAGCCTAAACCCTAAACCCTGATGAAATTCCCAAACCCCAACACCCTGAGCCCTAGACCCAAAGCCCTGAGCTTCCTTCAGGATGGGCCTTGGAATGCGGCTTTGCAACTGCTGGGCCGGACCACGGCGAATGCCACCAGCTACTGTTGTGCTTGAGCCCAATACTTAAGGTTTAGGGGATTGAGGGTTCAGGGTTGAGGGTTTAGCGGGTTAAGGGTTCAGGGGGTTGAGGGTTTTGGGGTTTGAGGGTTTAGGTTAGGGGTTCTGGGGATGTGAAGGATTATATGCGGACATCTAAGGGTTATGTACCCAATAAACCAATACGGTTGTCCTTGTAAGGGCGTTATAAGGGTATACGGTATACAGGTATACAGGGTTTCGTTAGTGTTTAGGGATAGCGGAATCAAATGGAAAAATCAATGCAAAATAAAACGGACGTTGCCCCAAGGCAGGGCGGGGTAGTGGATAAAAGTGCTTCATACGTAAATCATAGAAATGTTTGCATTTGTGTATACAGAAAATTTCCTATTGATACATACAGGCACATGTATACCAATGAGTATACACATGTGTGGCTCTGCATGTGCATCTGTATATATCAATATATGCATATGTACATGTATCTATATGTGCACATGTCTAGGTGTGTATGTCTAACTTGGCCGTCTCTTTTCCACGTCTCCCCGATGACCAGGTACCATGGTCTTATGGCATGGTCTTACAAGGTCTACGGGCATTTAGGGATTAGGGTTTCGTGTTCAGGGTATCTAGTACTTATGTAGAGTTTAGGGTTCAGGGTTTACACCAGCGGGTCATGTATGGTTCAGAGGGAGTATCTTGGCATCGGACTGAGGATGTTTAGTACTTCAGTACGTTACTTTTGCAGTGGGATCATGTCAATGCAACGTCAGTAGGGGAAAGTCGAAGTCATATGCGGGCCGTTGCCCACAGTGTTTATAATTTCGGTAATGGACAACACGCATGCTTCGCTTTATGCTGTAGGTGGACCTACACTGGTATAATGGCAGCATACCAGGGCCTCAATATGATCACCATTATCCCTCAATGTCATTGATGCTGGGTGGAAAGTCCACCTTACATGTGCTACTTGGTATAGGGCTTGCAGGATTTTTCGGCGTCATCAAGGGATTGTTGGGACAAAGGCTTCCGGGGTTCCAAGGGGGCACCAAGAATTACAGAAATTATCACCAAGGGGTTGCTATGAGGCTTAAAAATTCCGATGGTTGCTGGGCTGTTTTTCCTCACTCTAGAATCCTAGAGTATGCCAGGCACCCAAGGTGTAGGGCTTTGGGATGTTTTTGGGATTTTTGTTGCGCTCGCATGGTGCTGTCCGGTCGGGCCACCGCAGCTGAAACACTGCGACCTAGTCGGACCTAGGGTTTAGGGTTACAACCTCTACGAAGAAGTTCTGATCCATAGACCCTGCGCATTCGATTCAGGAATAAGATCCAACCATAGCCTGAAGCCCTAGGCCATCAGCCCAACCCTAACCTCAACCTCAAACCCTTGGGCTTGCCTTTCAGACTTTTCATAGCTTTATGTTCCGCCTGCTACCTGCATAGCCACTAGAGACCAGGGCTGCGCAAAATAATTAGAGGGCTAATGTAGGGACCGAAGAAGAGCAACCCATGCTAGTTACCGGCAGCCAGTCTGGGGCATGGCAGTCCGCACAGGTGTCATTGAGTCTTGTGCGCCCAGCCTGGAGCACGTTGCGCGGCTTCTTTCGAGCGTGGCTTGGGATAGCTTAAACGTCCTGCCAGGGCACGGTTGACGGTTTTGGGTTTGGGGCTGAGGATCAAGGATTTAGGATTTGGGGCTGATGGTTAGTGACACGGGGAGCTACGGGTTTTGTTGGGCTAGGGCCAGAGTCCTGGCCATCATCTACGAAATTTCACGACCGCGTTTTCCAGGGAGGCCTTCCTGTACCGTATTCCAGAAAGGCCTTCCTATCTTCCCGCCCCGGAGCGTTTTTACAGTTGAAAATTTGGGCACGCACATTCAGGATCCAGGTTGTATCAGTGGCCTTTGCTGGAAGCGAGGCATTTGCAGCAGCCAAGATAGAAGATAACATAAAGGGGGAGTATTCCAATCCGACTTTCTCAATTGTTGTTTCTGATGCGTGCAGAACAATTTCGGCCCTTCTTCCACATATAAGATAGCACTGGGAGGATTCACGTTCAGGGGTGTGGGGGAGGGCTTTGCTAGAAGGGGGAAGGGGGTTAACCTTCAAAGGGCAAGCCAGTGAAGTTTATAGTCTGCTCGAAATCCCTTTGTATCACTGCTTGAAGGCTCAGGCTCAGGGGACTGAGTAATAAATGTACTAAAAGTAAGTAGTTTATCACGTTATAATTAAACGTCCCTATTTGGGGTTGGCCTGGTTATTACCCCATGTATAGTGTATCTACGAAGTCCCTTGAGCCTTCGGTATTCCCCAGTGCTTTTGAGAAATACCCACGTGTGGGCTTGCAACAGCAGTGGGGGTTGATCTAAATCCAAAGGTCCTTTGGAAAAATGGAAAAAAGTAGGGGTCCTGTAGGCTTGTCGGGGAACAGGACAAGGCAATGTGCTGTTTCATGGCAGTTTCTTGAACAGGAACTTTCAAAATGTTTTGATCAACGGTCACAGCCTGGCCGCCCCCCTTCCGGAACCAGTCGCTACCAATAATTCCCCCCGACCTAAACCCTAAATCCTAAAACGCGTGGTTCCCATGTTATGCGAAGGCCTGGTGCTTGGAATCTTGGCGGGTGGGGGTTTATTGCAAAGGGGCAGTGGCTGGCATGGAACCCCATCTAGTCTTCTGGTAAAGGGCCAGAAGTCTGTCAAGTTCCCTTCTGGAATTCCAAATTAGCCTGTCGCAGGCTCAGGATCTTGAGCTGCGCTTGTCCAAGCAGCATGTTGAAAGCCAGGGGCATTTCTTTCATCTGCAGCACTTTGAGCGCGCGCTGTTGATAGACAAAGTTTTGCATGTCCCTAGATGCCATAATCCTAGCAAGTCTGGTAGTATGGTTGATGAAGGGCCTTTAGCCCGGCTTCAGAAAAGGTTCTCTTTTCGGAGACCTAAGCTTCTTTACAAACTTTGGCGAGCCCTTTCGGCCCTAGGTTGCTGGGCATTCAGGGTTCAGGGCCTAGGGTACCTGTGTGCGCGACAAACCAGGTGCAAGGCTTGGAGCTACGGCTGCTGCGCCGGAAATGTGCGTGGAATGAGAAAAAGACTGAGCTGTTGGCCACGCGATTCACTTGACCTTTTAAAATTATGTAGACTTACCCCCTTCCTTACCCCAAAGGAACATAACAGTCTTAGTTGTCCTTGTCGAGCGATTTGTTAGGTTCCATGCTGGTTTGTTTGGGGAGGGCAAGTGCTTTGTAATCAGGGTATTGGGATGACCGCAAGAATCATAAGTCATGTCTTGCAGTCATTATTAATGGGTGGGGACCCAACCGCAGCCCGAAAACCTAAGCCCCAAACTTTGAACCCTCAACCCTAAGCCTGAACCCCAAACCTTGCACCCTGAACCCTAGACCATCTGTGGCAAAGCTCGAAGCAGGGGGTACATATGGTTTTGGGCTCGGGGCCGACGGCACTCCCACCTTCTTCTTGGGGTGGATGTAGGGTTTAGGGTTGAGGTGGATTTCGTAAGTAGGTTAATCAGTGAGGATGGCTGAGGGTTTATCTTGCTTGTCGGGGTAGTATACTTGCCAAATCCCCCTGACCTTCCGTGCGGGATTTGTAGGTTTGAGGGTTGATTACGATGCCAAACAGTTGCTGGCTTCCATGCCTTGTTTGCCCGCGTGTGGGAGGGCTTTGTGGATCGACGAGGGTCAAGAATCTCAGCCGCTTTTTATGGACGGGGTGCTCACCAGTGCAGTGATGATTGTGGACTTAGCGATTTCTTCGTGTGTTCCTTGAGAGTGAACTCTCAACTCCATCTTAGCCGCAGACAAGGTAGCTGACCGTGAACTTGTTGGGTTCATGTGATGCTACAAGACTCTCAAGGCCAAGAGAACTCAACAATCAATGAGCTTTTCAGCGATCGCTTTACTGTGGCTAGTAGGGAACAAGGGAATTCAATCCCTGTAAATAATTATGGTAGTTTCCCTAGGAGAGGGGGACTTCTACATTGCTGTAGATTGTAGGGTCTCCTTCAAAAAAAAACACCCAATTTGGGGAAACCCCCAATATTATGTTTTTCCGTTATTCCCTACTAACCACCAAGAAGTTCCTTTGTGGGATGCCTGCTGCAGTCCTTTCTTTCAGATTCCAGGTCGAGAAAACCTGAGGTGGTCGACCTCCGCCCTCCGCATCTTCCCTTAGAGTTGCCATGTTTTGCGCCTGCTGTGACGTTGAGGAACAGGCAGGCATCTGTATTGGTATGGATTTCATGTTGGAACAGATGTACAGATAGGTTGGGGTACATGATGATTCTGAAGGTTTGAAATTTGGGGCTTGTGGTTTCTTGTGTTGCTGTGTGGGATTAATATGGGGTTTGGGGCTAGGGCTTGGGATTTGATATGAGCAGCTGTTGAGGGCCTATCTTGACGAATAAGATAGCAGTTTCGAGTCTATATGGGGTTCCCCTCTTTATGGAAAATCACCATTTCCGTCTTAGGTTTTGGGCTTCACGGGGAGGGCTGGGAAACTAAGAGGTATCTGGGCGACTCCATGAACTCCGGGCCTATACAATTCATGTAACATGTATAGTCCCCGTTGAGTTGATAGAATATGGGAGAAATGGGGATCTTATTATAATATACCCCAAGCCATATTCTATCTACTTAAGGGGGACTATAGTATTTCGAGGGCTCATATGATGAAGAAAAAGTTTAAGCGGGCTTGATACGCGCCTAATTACCCAGACTTTGGGAGGATCTATAAGGCAGAGCCCCCAAATTTGGTACGTGGGACACTGCTAGGAACCGTAATCAGGATGTGCTTTCTAGATCCGCCCGAGGTGCTGAGTAGAGGGACTCCTGAGTACTCCCTATGTGACCCTTGTACACTTATAGTGTAGTCCCCATGCCTTATGCCTACGAACACCTCATATCGTCTTCCCTGAGGCCAATAGGACCCCAAACCCTTGAAGAACACCCGCCAGAGAGTTTAGAGCCTATTGTAAATGCCAAAGCCACAACTCAAAGCCCTTGAGGGAAGTGTTTTACTTCAAACAAAGTGATCAGGGTTCTGCCCTTCTGCCCTCGTCCAGGGCACAGCAGTGGAGGTTGGCCAAGTTCCGTGGGCTTCAAAGAGGACATGTTTCTTCTGGATGATTCTTGTGTATTGGGATTGTGTAGGTATGAGTCAGGGTGTTGTAGATAGTATGAGGCATCACAGAAACGGATTTCAGGATAGGGGCTGATCTAAGCAGGCACATTGGTCATACTCAGGCAAACTATTTGCCGTATAATAGCGCTGCTAGGATGTTGGCCGCTGCTAGGGCTCTATGGCTGCTGCCTCGAGATAGCGAGTTTGCTGCTGGACCCTAAACCCTACTCCCTAAGCGTTTAAGGTGTAGGGTTTAGGGTTCAGGGTTTAGGTTTTAGGGTTTCGTGACCCTTAACCCTTAACCCTAAACCCAAGCCGCCAGGGGCCGATTCCAAAGCTGTTATCGCTTGTCATTGATGGTTGACCGGTTCCGCGTAATTTAACGCGGGGACTGGAACAATTACATCCCAAAAAGAGCACGACTCGAAAGACGACAGCCCCTCCTAGAAGCAGCTCCATGTTAGCTTGAGGAGCCTGCATGCCACCAACATTTTTTCCCGCACTGAAGCTATAGTCTAGACTGCTTAAAGGGGTCACATAGAGGAGGATTATATGCGTATAGGGGTCAGCAAGGGGGATACTAGGAGTTTAGACTATAGTTCACGTAAGGCCGGCGGTTTAGGGTTTATAGGGTTTAGGGTGCCATCAAGGGGTTTGAGGCTTGTACCCCTTGGGTTGTAGCCCTGGGTGTTGTGATCCTTTTAAGGGACCCTAGGGGACTTCGACGGGTCATTTTAGGACTACATTAGGGACGTGTTGGGGCTACCTTTGTGAGTACGACCTTGGGGGTGCCACCCCGAAACCCTCGATACCATGCTTAGGGTTTTGGGGTTTAGGGCTTAGGGTTTTGGGGTTTAGGGCTTAGGGTTTAGGGTTTAGGGTGAGTCAATCCCCTGCACGTTAACTGCCGCCCAAATATCCGCACCCCAATTGCGATGAGCGTCCGCTATTTAGAAACATTTTACTGGGATCTACATTCACGAAGAAGTCTGAACAACATGTACTTACAATCCATACCCCAAGGAAGGCAAGGTGTGGAGGAACATTGAAATTTGTTTAGCAACCGTACAACATGGCCTTGTGTACAACAACAACAGCAACAACAGCAACAACAGCAACAACAGCAACAACAGCAACAACAGCAACAACAACAACAACAACAACAACAGCAACGCAACCCTATAGCATGTCAGTTTGGTTGGCCAGCCCAAGACTAACAACGCCGAATATGCGTAGGGCTTACATGGGCTTATATGGATTTCCATGCAGATTGCGCGGAGGTAAATCCCAAAGCCTAGGCCTTAAACCCTAAGCCCTAAACCCTAAACCCTAAACCCTGAACCCTGAACCCTAAACCCTAAAATCCCTAAACCCTAAACCCTAAACCCTAAAGCCCTAGTCCACTTCTAACCCTAAACCCTGACCTCTACTTTGCGCTTGGAAGCTCAGGTGCCTGTGATTGACGAGGAGGCCACGGGGGTTTTGAGGGGCGACTGATTGAGGGGCCCCCCAACCTTGAGCCAGGACTCGAAATCCTTAGGGTTTAGGGTTTCATTGAGTTTGGATTTCAGGGTTCAGGGTTAGGGCTTCATTGAGTTTGGGATTTTAGGGTTTAGGGCTTAAGGCTTCATTGACTTTAGATTTTAGGGTTTGGGGTTTCTTTGCGTTCATTATTTAGGGTTTAAGGTTTCCCTTGAAGTTAAAGCGTAAGTCCACCCGAAGCCCTGAGGTCTCGGTGTTCCGTTCGCGCAGGCTTCTTTTCAATCCAGCCAGGATTCCCTAGACCCTAAATTCTAAGGACTTTAGGAGGGACCCACAATAGGGACCCTTGTAGCTTATGGNNGGGGTTAATATGGGGACTACCTAGGGATATAGAGGTTATACAATGACTATATAAGGCTTATACATGGTAATGGGATTAAGGGTCCCTATTAGGTCCTAGATAAATCCCAAGCCCTACCTCTTCAATTCAACCTTTCGTCCCAAACCTTAAATCCTCAGCTCTCAATATTCATTCAACTACACCCCATAGATCCCTATTCAACCCTCATAGACAATTCATGTACCTAAACACTAAACCCTAAACCCATGCTAAAGCTTGTCAGACATCAGGGGGTTTACGGGACTTGGGCTTTGGGGTCAGGACCCAACCCAAAGGCCGAGAGATAAATTTCTAGGTCCCCTTGCGTTGGTCACAAGTTTCGGCTTAGGGCTGAGGATTAAGTTAGAGTTCAGGGTTCAATGCATGAAGGGTTCAGGGTTTCGGCTTAGTTTAGGGCTTACGATTTAGGGCATATACGGGTTTAGGATGTTTAAATTCGGGTGTAGGGTCTAGGGCCTGAAGCTTGAGTGTTAGTCCAGGAGGTCCCAAAAGCCATTTTAATTTGGGAAACTCCTAATAGTTGAGGAGTTTGGGGTTTCGCGTTTCCGGTGTTAGGTTTCGGATGCAGGAGTTGAGGATTGAAGGCCGGGGGGCTAAGATTTTTAATTTCCGTTGTAGGCTCTTTTCAAAGGATCATAGCCCTGTTAGGCTCCCATGCTACGCGTTAGGGTTACCTGCGTGTCCCTTTGCCTGCTGTTGGAGGGCTTCCAGGGAACAGTCATTGGATGAGGCTGCTGAGTGTGGTACCTGCGGACTCACAGGTGGTAGTTTCCCTAAATAACGGGACCCCAATATAGACCCCAATATTCTACAGTCCTTGTTACGGAGACCCCCAAAAAGGTACCCCTAATTTTGGGAAACCCCCAGGTAGGACTTCGGGAACGGTACGGCAAGCTGTCAGAGAGAGAGTAGAATTGAGCGATGAGAAGCCTCAGGCATAGAAAGTAGGAAGCCCTGAGCCCTAAAAGTCTCAAAGCTTCGCACGTTAAAACCTCCATATAAGATATAACCCCAGTATACCATAGTTGTTTCCATTTTCTTTTCCATTATCCCAATATAACCCCAATATTACCCCAATACACCATAATGACTATACAAACCCTAAACCCTAAACCCCAAACCCTAGACCTTCAAGCAATTGCTACATACCCAAGTGAGCTAGACCTGAAGTCGCTGTCAGGGGTTTAGGGGCTTAGGGCTTAGGGTTTAGGGTTTGGGGTTTAGGGTCCCCTCCCCACCCGCCCTAGTACCCTAATGCAATGGGGAACCGTAGGGTTTAGGGTTTAGGGTGGGTAGGCAAGGGGGGAGGCGACATGTAACAAGAGGGGTTGTAAGCAGACTAACTATCCCCTGTTAGGGCTTAGTCCCCCTTTCATCCAGGATTTCCCCTGAAGAAGATAGAACATAGGGTTTAGGGTTTAGGGTTCTAGTCCCCCTTAAGTAGATAGAATATGGGGTATATGGCGACCTTATTATAATATACCCAACGCCATATTCTATCTACTTAAGGGGGGCTATATGGTATAGAGTTTAGGGTTCCCATGTACAGCCTACCTCCTTAGTCCGCGGAGCTTCTAAGTAATGTAGATTGCTCTGGAAGTTCCTACATGTCATCATCACCTTCACCCTAAATGCACGGACCAAAGCGGAGAGTTGCGTATGAAGTGTTATTTTATATTGGGCTATTATGTGGGCGGGCCATCACCGAAGTCTTTAATAATTCATAATCTCATATATATATATATACACACGCTCTAAACCCAAAACCCCTCAACCATGACGACCTTAAGCTTTAAAACCCTAAGCCGTAAACCCTAAACCCGGTGTCTGAACACGAGCCACGAGTTGGCGAAAGCCAAACCCAGAAAGGCGGCCAAGAAAGCGCCGCCAGCAAAGGCGGCTCGGCAACAAATTAGGGTTAGGGTTCAGCGTGCTCACACATGATGTGTACATGTACATATAGATACATATCTATATATAAAACAAAAATATGAGATTTTTCAATTTTGCCGACATTCCACTGCCAGTACGTTGACAGATGCTTTCATGCTACTTAGTTTCTGTCTTTTTTGTCATGAGGTTGTAGGTCTGAGGGGCTTCCCTGTGCTGTCAGCCCAAAGTAGGAAGTTGATGAGTTCTGTTCGCGGGACTCGCACATCCCACGTTCGGGGTTGGCATGTTCAGGATCATGGTCCAGGCCGGGTTTAGGGTTAGGCTAACGGTTTAGGGGATATCTAGTCGCTTGTCATACGAAGACCCAAGCCCTAAAGCCTAAAACTGGTTGGAGCAAAAATCTCTTAACACAGAGGCTCTACAGCGCTTCAGATCTGGTTGTTGCAGGAAATTCTGCACCACCCTGGATCCCAGAATTCCTGGGAATCAACGTAGTTTAGCGACCTCAAATGGTATAGAATCCCTGCCTCTCCATAACGCTTTTACAATCCCTATACAGCCCTACGTATCTGAGTGGTGCAAGCGTATCCTGCATCAGCAGTAGGTGTTTTAGGCCTCCTTCATCGCTTGGGAAAGCACCAGGTAGTACTGCAGGGGCCTAGATTCCTATACTGAGTATATACATTGTACCTGCTACTGCAGGCTCCGTTCCTATGTTTCTGGCTGTGTGCTGGCTGTCGCTGGTGGTGGTCTCATTGGCTCCTGTATTCGTAACCAAGCTAATTAGGCAGCAGTCAGCTTTATTCTTTCCACATGATGGCCAACCCTGAACCCTAAACCCTAAACAAGGTAGAGAAACCCAATCTGGTACCAGGTGTAAAGTCTCGCAAATAATCTCATGCACAAAATTATGGGGTCCCTTTTTGGGGTCCCAATACCAAATATATAGATTTTGTGCTTTGTAGCGGGGTCCCCGTATTCAGGGAAACTGCAATGTGTAGGGACCCGAAAATAAATACCATGATCCCTTGTGGTCACTACTGTGGGTGTAGGCCCAAGGTTCAAGGACTACAAGTAGTCCTCGTGAGGATGATTGAGGGATTTTTATAGCAATCCATTATTTCATTCCATGAGCGCCGGGTAGTAAAGCACGGCAACCGGCTGGCAAAGTGAATGATCTGAAGAGATGGGAAGGCTAAGCCCGCTGCCCCCCCCCCACTCCTCACCCACTACCCGCACAACCGGCATTGCCTTGACATACAGCCTGAGCCCCTCAAACAGTAAAATCCCTGCAGCTGCAAACCTGAAAAACGAGCCTTCAAACCCCAGCTTCCATTTTCTTTTCCATTTATCCCTATATAGGGTTTAGGGTTTAGGGTTTTTAGGGTTTAGGGTTATATATTCCCTATATAACCCCATATATAACATTACGTAATCCTTATATAAGCCCGTATAACCCTTATTCCACCGAGTCCTAAAGCCCCGGATGAACCTGGAAGCCTTGAGTGCGAGTTTGGGGTTTAGGGTTTTAGGGTTTAGGGTTTAGGGTTTAGGGTTTTAGGGTTTAGGGTTTAGGGTTTAGGGATAACGGTAACTACTCTAGTATATTGGGGGTATATTGGGAGAATGGAAAAGAAGATGGAAACAACTATTTAGGGTTTAGGTTTTAGTGTTTCTCTTAGGAAGTGGCGAAGGAGACTGCGCCAGCGTGGCACGACTTCCGTTTTGGTACTTGGGGTTTAGGTGAAGGATATTTCTACAGGGGCTTTATAGGCTTTGTAGTGCTATAATCGGCATATATAGGGTTCAGGCTAGAGGTTTAGAGTTGGGGATTTGGGGCCTAAATCCTAAAACCCTAAACCTTAAACCCTATAGGATTTATTTGCAGGCTCTGGGACTTAGCAGGTTAGAAATGGAGGTATAAGTATAAGCTCGCTAATTGGGGCTGGTCTGTTCATTGGCCCCTTTTATAATCCACTTACCAAGTGCCGGAGCATGGAAGAAGAGGCTAGGATGACTTAGACCTTGTATGTCCTTGTTGGGGTTTCTGTTGAACACCTGTGTAGGTAGGGTGGGCCCCCAACCCAGTAACAGCGTCTATAAGGCATAATGGTGATTATATCAAGGTCCTCTTATATTCCTGTTATACCACTATTACAGGGTGGAGGTCCTCCCAGTTTATACGGCATATTCCCAAACAAGGGTAGAGCTTTGGGATGAGGGCATGGGAGTTACGACTAAGCAGGGATCCTTGAATACTATTTTGGGGTACAGCTTCCCCTGCACAGCTATTTGAGCTATAGTCGAAACCACTTAAAGAGAATTACATAGGTATGAAATTCATATACATAGGGGAGTATTATAGGATAGGAGTTTATGCTATGTCAAGGATCCCTTTCTGCTTGCTAGGGCCTAGGATAATTAATAGAGATTCAGATTAAAGCTTATGTTTTTGAGATGGGGTTTGAGGTCTATTGACGTAAGAGGGATGGGCTTTGGGGGTATTTCTGGGCGGGTCAAATTCGAGAGCTTTTTGACTCTTGCTGAACATCTGGGTCAACCCTAAACCCTAAACCCTAAACCAATTGTTGATGTCAACATGCGTCACCTGCGGAGGCCCGAACTTTTCGGAGCTTCCGCTGAGCTACCATAGTCTAAACTCCAAGTATCCCCTTAATAACCCCTATGATATACTCCCCTATATCATCCCCTATCTAATCCCCCTCTAAAGAGTTTAGACTCTAGCTCACATGGGATTAGGATGGTGCCTTGACCTTGCCAATGTCTGGGGAGATGCCCCTGATGAGGTACAGCCCCCCTTAGGTAGATAGAATATGGGGCATATGGGGATCTTATTATACAAATACCCAAAGCCATATTCTATCTACTTAAGGGGGACTATATGCTTTACTGAGGCTAAAGGGGGGAACAGGCGTCGCAAGTGGAATTTTCTGTAAGTGTCTGCTCTTGAAATAGATCGAATATCAAGGTTGCAGGAATTGCAGCAAAGGTCCCAGGTGGAGTTTGAGGAGATTGGGGGGGGGGGTTGGGCCTTAGGGTTTAGGGTTTAAGGGTTTCGGGGTTTAAGGGTTTAGGGCTTGGTTGGGCCTTAGGGTTTAGGCCTTAGGGTTTAGGGTCTAGGCCACGCAGGCATCGGGTGTTTGATGTAGGCCTTTGGGCATCAGGATTTCTTGCTAAGGTCTAGGGCTTGTAGATGTCAAGCCATCAATCCCGCAACCCTGGACGGCATTGCCCCCAGACCCCAGACTGTTGTAGGACGGAATATGTTGGAATTGTTAAAGTTTTTGAAATCTCTTACCCTCAGTCCCTCTGTAATCTCTATAAAGCCATAATCCTTTTCGCGGGGCCCCAAACCTAAGTTTTAGAGTGTTGCTGGTTAGTTTGGACCCCATTACAGGGTTTTGGCACCTCAAGGACCCGATAAGAGTCACATGATAGCCAGAGTCCATCATTTTGGAAGTTGCAGGATCCGCTTCCTACCCAGAAGAAAGCCTAGAACTATAACCCTAAACAATCCTAAACCCTAAGTCCTAAACCTTAAATCCTAAATCCTAAACACTAAACCCTAAGTCCTAAACCCTAAATCCTAAACCCTATACCCTAAACCCCAAAACCCGAAACCTTAAATCCTAAACCCTAAATCCGAAGCCCCAGGATGCCTGCATCCTGAAGTTGTGAGGTCTGGCACGTTCTCTGTGGAGATCTCCTTCACGTCCTCCAAGCCCGCGCAGTTAGGCAAGACCCTTCAGTCTGAAGGTCTAGGGGTTTGGGGGTTAGGGGTTCAGGGGTCCAGGGTTAAGAGGTTTAGGGGTTCAGGGGTTCAGGGTTAAGGGGTTTAGGGGTTCAGGGTTCAGGCATGTTTAGGGCCTAGCGCGGTTTAGGGTTTGAGGTTTAGGCTAGCACTTTCCAGACTTGACAAAAAATCCTTCATGCCCCCAAGTACCTTAAAAATTAGTGGGAAGGTTGGGGTCCAGGGGTCCAGG
>CAJNIZ010021236.1:64313-78504 GCA_905231905.1 Symbiodinium pilosum
CCCCCCCACCCCCTAATAATAAATACTCCCCAAATATGGTATACTATACTATATTGGGAATATTCATTATTAGGGGGGTGGGGGGGTTTATTATTAGGGGGAGGGGATTACTTTTGTCGCCCGACACAGGTGCCTAAAGAATAGCCAGTATCATGGTTTAGGGCTTGGTGTAGGGAGAATCAAATGGAAAATTGAAAAAAGACATCGAAGCTGGATATATATATATATAGAGGAGTTGTACAGGGATACTTGCTAGTATGATGGTTCTAGATTCCTCGTATATAGGGTAGTACAGGGTACCTCAAACAGGCTTCAAAATCACATTGGTAATTCTTTACGCTGCTACAGGAGAGTCTTACTGGCCACGACGAGAAGTGGATGGACGCTCCAAACTTATGTTACGCCCCCACCCAGTAATTACAAGTGGTATAAAAGGAATATAGAGGGACCCTATTGGGTGGGGAAGGCCTAACCCTAAACCCTAAGCCCTAAACCCTAAACCCAGCTCAACAACACACATCAACATTCGGTAAAGCTGCACACCCACGAGATGCCGACGACAGAGCCGCTTTGAATGAAGGACGACAGGGGCAATGGCATAACAAACGGTAAACTGGGTTGCTGCTAAGGTTTAGGGTTCATACAGGGTTTAGGGTTTAGGGTTTAGGGTTACCATAATGGGTATATATAGCAAATATTGGGGTTTCCCCAATATAGTAACTTAATTTAAGTTCCTTAACAGCAACCCAGTAAAGGGAGCAGCTCAGAAGCTCCAAAGTGCAAATGCAACAATGCAGTACTTGATGCTTGACTGCATGCACATGCATTGGCAGCAGCCACGTGCTAACTCAGCACATGCTGATATGAACGAAGGCCATCATGTGAAAGGTTTAAATGTTTGGGCAAGCTATGCAGAAACCGCTGCGTTGGCAGCAGCATTAGCAGCAGTGCAGTTGTTGATGCTGGGTGCTTTGCGCTAAACTTCCTCAGTGTGACCCAGCCTCGCCCTCGTGTAGATTCTACCGGGCAGGGTGGTTGAGACAGAAAAAGGTCCCAAATTAGCCGCATGGAGACCTTACTAAAGCATTGCCAGTTCTCGTCCGAGTCACCGCAGACTTTGTGTGGTCTTCCATTTCCGGAAGCCTCCAGTGTTCCCGGAAGCTCTTCCCGTAAAAAATGATTCGCGGCTCGGTCTACGAGCCGTTGAGCAGAAGCCCTCTGCAACGCTTGGGTCGCAGACAACCGAGAAAAAACTCTAAACCCTAATTCCTAAACCCTAAGCCCTTTTGGTAGCTCTTAAGAATGAACCAAAGCGAAAGATAAGGGGGACTACAGTATATGAGCTATAGTCTTGACTCCTTAAGGAGGTTATCGGGGGCTAGTGTAGGGGTTATCAAGGGGATGCTAGGAGTTTAGACTATAGCTCATATGTCATTGGTGATGGTATAGGGCCTAGTATAAGGATCCTTTCTTCCATGGCCTGCTGACAACCGTCAAGAGGACGCGGGGATTTCAGCGTCACGGTGAAGGGAGGTTCAACACACTCTTTGCTGCAGTGGAGCCTGCAAATCCTCGCATTCCGCCTTATGCGCCCTACATCTGAAACCTTGTCAATCCAACCAGAAACCCTACACCCTAACCTCAATACCGACGCCCCCAAACTAACATGGACACCCATATAGCGCCTTTTTAGAGGGACTGTAGTCTTCATAGGGCCCTTTTCGGGTTTCCATGTTAGTTTCTGGGAGGGTAACCCCTTCATTCTAAACCTCCTCAAGTCAAATCGGATGTTCCGGCTTGAGCCTTTCGCGAGGCCGTTGTTGAAACTCTGAAATTACTGGTGGTTAGTCGGGAACAGAGGCTCAGGATTTAGGGTTTAGGGGTTTAGGGCTACGAGTTAGTAGGGAAGAGGGAGTATCTTATCTAGGGACATAGAGGGATTATATTCCCGTATTCCCTATGAACCACCAGTAAGTACCAGTAAGTAAACGCGCAAGCCTAATCCCTGAACCTTTGACCTTAAGCCCGGACCCCAAATAGTATTTTCCATTACAATTTCCATGTCCTTTCCTATTTGATCATCCGTGTATACCGCCTATCTAATCCTAAACTCGAGTGAAGGCAAAGCATATTTCACCCCAGAATCAAATGGTCTGAGGCTGAATGGTGCCTGAAACAGCTACATGAGCACGGTTCCTATTTACCCCTAAACGCATCGATGCGAAGCATGTTTGGAACCTTCTCATCGGATGATCTCAGACCCTTGACCCTATATCCTACATAACCCCATAGAACTCCAATTTGACCTCTATAAGCCCTTCTGTAACTTCTGTAACAACCCTGAAAACCACCCCAAGAAACCCTAAACCCTAAACCCAAGCCTAAACCCTAAACCCTAAACCCTTCTGTAACAACCCTGGAAACCATCCCAAAAAGCCATAACAAGGTGCATTATTGTTATTATTATTATTACTATTATTATTATTAGTATTATTATTAGTACTATTATTATTATTACTATTATTATTAGCATTATTAGTACTATTGTTATTATTAGAACTATTATTAGTATTGTTATTACTATTACTAGTATTATTGCTATTATCATTATTATTATTATTAGGTGCCTGAAGCAGCAGTGGGTCTAAGACCACGCAGTCCCGGTCAGGCGGCTTCTGGGATTTTGGAGTTTAGGGATAGGATCTTAAGCTGTACTGTCCTTAGGAATTTTTCCAATTTTTTATTATAGTAGAACCCTAAGGGAATATTAGAAATCCTATTTGTGTTATAGGTCTAAGGAGACTACAGTAAGGGGACCCCGCATAATGGAAGGGATTAGGGCCCAACAGTGAACTACTTAGGGAGATCCAGGCTCACTTGGGCCTCGCCCTAAACCCCCCAAAAAGGGATTACACTAGTACCCCGCCCAAAAGGTACCCCCCCAGATTTAGAACCCTATTACTCCTTCTGGGGGGTACCTTTAGGGGGGTACTACTGTAATCCCTTATTAAACACAACAAAAAATGGAATGTTTTGGAGTCCGAAGTCCTTAAACCCTAAACACACCTGCTTTTCAGTTCGGAAGCATGTGCCGCACGTCTTGCCCTTCTCCTGTCATCTCCCCTCCAGCTCGGACAGCCGCTGCTCCCAAGTATCAAGATGACAATGCCAAGAAATGAGCTATGGTCCAACCTCCTAGTATCCTCCTCCATAACCCCAATTATAATGTAGGGTTCAGGGTTTGGGGTTTGGCGTCTAAACTCCTAGTATCCCCGTTGATAACCCCTGTAATACTCCCCCGCACAATCCCCTGTAGAACCTTCTTTAAGGAGTTTGGACTATAGCTCATATGGTAATCTCCCAAAATAGGGGAACCCAATATAGACCCCAATATACTATAGTCCTTATGATGTGAACCCCCAATAAGGTACCCCTAATTTTTGGAAACCTCCATATACCAAAATGATGAAGACATGTAAAAAAAAAACATTTCAGGTGCCCCAAAATCTGCAGGCCCCACAAGTTCTGAAAACTCTGAACTCCTGGGTAGGCCCCTGGGATATTGAATATTCTCCCTAATGGCTTTTATAAGGGACCCTAAACCCTAAACCCTTGAACCCTAAACCCTAAACCCATAAACCCTAAACCCTAAACCCTTAGCCCCTAAACCCATAAACCCTAAACCCTTAAACCCTAAACCCTTAAACCCTAAGCCACTAATAATTTTCAAAGGGTTTTAGGGGCCAACCCAAACTCTAAAGCCTTGCGAAAGGAAAAAAAAAGCTGTGTTGCCCAAAGCCACCCCAATCTCGCTACACATGAGCTGTAGTCTGAACTCCTTAAAGGGGGTTATATAGGGGATTATATAGGGTTTAGGGTCTACACTTCTTAAAGGGGGTTTTATAGGGGACTACTATAGGAGTTATTAAGGGGGATACTAGGAGTTTAGATAGTAGCTCACATGCAGGCTGATGATTCGCTTGGCCTCTTCTGCTGGAGGAGGGCGCATCAGCTAGCAAGGGTCATCTGGGGGCTTCCCAAAATTCGGCATACCTTTCTGGGGTCCTTAAAATAATGAAGGACTAGGGTATTTTGGGTCTGTGTTGGGGGTCCCGCTGTACGGGGAAGCTACCATTTTCTCGGAAAGATCTTGAAGCCAACCTATCATGGAGAGCCCTTAACCCTAAACCCAAACCCCTAAACCCTAACCAATAAACCCTACAGCCGTAAATAGTAGTTTCAACTTTCTATGCCATTATCCCAATATGTCCCCAATATAACCCCTAAACCTAAACCCTAAACCCTGTTGCCCAAGATGGCCGGAAGAATTGCACAATGCAGCTGCCGCTTTGGCGAGGACAGGCTTCTATCCTGATATCATTCGGATGCTTGGCATGGTGGTCACCCCGCACATGACTGCAACTGTGCTGGCACTGGGTCTCCCCTCGGCTTCTGACTCCAAAGCGGCACCGTGCATTGCGAGCATGGTTCGCTTGCGGCGTAGCCATAGCCATCATGTCTCGCGCGGCATCGGGACGGCAAAGTCATGCAAGATGACACGCGGTTATATAGGGTTTTTCTTGGGATAATGGAAAATACAACGGAAATTACCATTTAGGGTTTAGGGTTGAGGGTATAGGGCAATAATAGGGTTAAAAAGGGGTTCTACTAGGGGTTATCTGATGAGATGACGCTACCTACCCGGTCAATCCATGTCCAAGCCATGTGCATCAGTCATTGCCACGGCGGTCCGATGATAATTTTGTTTTGCAATACTACGTACTGTACCCACTGGCTCCCTATAGGGTTTAGGGTTTAGGATTTAGGGCTTAGGGTTTAGGGTTTAGGGTGTAGTCCCCCTTATGTAGATAGAAAATGGCTTTGGGTAATACAATAAGATGCCCATCTATCCCATATTCTATCTACTTAAGGGGGACTATGATGAGATTGAGTACTGGCGAAGTCAGGTATCCCAAGCCTGATACGTTAGCGTGTTATGAAACTCAATTTAAGTCAGAAGGCAAGGTTTATTCTTAACTATCGTATCTTTCGAAAAACTTAAAGACATGTTATGTATAGATATATTGGGTAATCAATGTTTAAACTGACTTATTGCTGGAATTGCGTGGAAAACACGCGAGTTTATGCTCGTATATATCATGAAGATGAAGTCGGGACAGATATTAGAGAACAAGAAATAATCAGAATATTCAAAATGCGATAAAAGGTCAAGAAACCACAAGAAAAAAGATGTAATCCGATCAGTCAAGATTTGGCAACAATGTTTGTGCTGACAATAACATTGGGTTCATATGCAATACTGTCTAACTTGATTTTAGTGATAAGAACCTTATGATGTTGAAGACGAGTATGAAAGGCAAAAGAGTTCGTTAGTGAAACTGCCACTTCGTTGCCAAAAGCAAGGTTAAGTTTAGCATACAAACTAATATAGGAATTTACTACGTATTTATTAAGGCATTTCCCAGTTCAGGTTTTGGATTTGGGGTGGAATTCTGTATTAAGTTCATGCCACGTTGTCTACAAAAACATTTAAACATGTGTATGGATAGTAGATCGTAAATCAGCATGGAGCATCGTTGGAACTATCTTGAACTAAACAACAGGGAGTTGTGAATTCTGTAACCGACATACCATCATCTCAAGGCAGCTGCAGAATTATGATTTTTGTAAGAAACTGAAAGATGTTTCTTGAAGATGTGGATGCGAGGGCAATAGACAGAATGAGACGGGAGGATATGAAAAGTGCATCAAACAAAAAGCCAAGGGAAATATCAGCATTTAATACAAACTTGAATGGATAAACATAGGTCGCATTTTAATTTAAAGCTCATACAGTTCCATGCAGTGGACGTGTCAACAATGCTTCGCGAGGCTTTGCGGATGCGTCCCAGTCTAGCATTACAGTGGTTGGGAGGTTCTGTATGTAGGGTGCATTTCTCAGTTGGGGTTAGGATATTGGTCATAGAACGGGTAAGGGAAGGGTCATGGGTATAGTTTAATTATGATTCGGGGTTTGTGGTACGGTTGGATTTTGGGATACTGTCATGGAAATGGTGTAAAAGAGTGGGAGGGGGGTATGGGGTGTGAGTTCGGGTTGAATTGGGCATGACGGACGTGGTGTTTCGGGGTTTAGCAAACGAGCAGTTCCAAGTTTTTGGCAAGAGGATCTGGGGATTCAAGGAACATGGAACCATAACATTGGTAATTATCCCTAAGCCCCTATACCCTAAACCCTAAGCCCTACCAAGATTGGTAATTATTTAGGCCTCAGGACTTAGGGCGCGTTTAGGGTTTTTAACTTAATCTTATGTCAAGTTCAAGCCAGGTTATAACCTATCTCCCCTATAGCTACCGCTATAAATAGCACCACTGCTTCGTCATGTGCCTACCTACCTGCTAGCTTTTACATGGGGTTATCAGCAGACAAAGTCCCTGAGCCGTCAAGTGCATTGCTACAGTAAAGACCTCAAAAAAATATCTTTCTTTTTCCTAAAGTAACCTAGGTACCCCACTGGTACATTTACTGGGGAACCTAGTAACAGGGGCCAAGTTGCTCACATCCCTGGCTACCTTAACCCTGAGGACACGGCAAGTTGTCAAGAATCCCTACATTCCCATTGCCCGCTGTTGCGAGCTAGGCGGGAGGGGAAACTAATCCATGCCCTCGGTTTCAACTTGAGATACCCGCGCAGTCTTTCAGTAAGGGTATATGGGAGATTACCCCTAGTAATGGAGAACCACATGGAAAAGGAAGTGGAAAATGAAATGGACACCGCGGTTATACAGGGGTTATTTCTGAAACTTTCTACCTACCTTCAGCCCTGAACCTCAAACCCTGTACCTTGGGCGCCAACCTCCAAACGTAATATACCCTCAATCCTGCAAAACCCCCCATGAACCCACTTTCCATTTTGTGTTTCATTTTTGTTTCCCTCTGATTCTCCACTGTTCTTGCAATATACGTTGGATACTGGCCCACTCAAATGTGAATACATCTAGATAAAGGCTTTTGCTGCTTCTCGTTGCAGATCCTTCCTGCCAATTTGCATGCCGGCTGCCCTTGGGGCCGGTGCGTCCCATGCATTCCTGCTGCTGCTGCTGCTTCCCTAGTAACAGAATGCATGTGGGGTGTGCGTATGTTGCAAAGGCGGGCTGCAGGCAACCGCATGCCCAAAGCCTGTTTGCCATTGTTTGTCACTGAAACTACAGATTCTCATCCGCATCGCTCTGTTGTGCTAGGAGATCTCTTGCGTCAACGCCAGCGGGATTGTGCGTGCAGCTCGCGCGCGCGCGCGCCCCAAAAAAAGGGTCCGGTGGCTCACACCCTCAGGCCGTGAGCGAGACAATGCTCCGTTTGCTTTGCCTGTCATTGCCAAAAGAACGCAAGCATCTGAGAGAAATGCAAGTTCCTCATGGACGGAGCACAAAGCAGCAACTTGAACTGCAAGTTTCCCATGCGACGCAGGAGGAAGGCAAATGTAAGGGAAGCCACTCCTGTTCACGCACACGGGTTTGCGCAATGCTCTGGCTGTTGTTCATCGTTGCAGGTCTTGTTCTGCCAGTTTGCATCCCGGCTGCCTTTCACGCCGGTGCCTCCCATGTATTGCTGCTGCTGCTGCTGCTGCTGCCGCCTTCTCTGCAACAGAATGCCTGTGGGGTGGTCGCAGGTTGCAGACGCAGCAACCGCGTGCCCAATGCCTGTTTGACATGTGTTTGTTCACTAAAGCTACATGGGCCTCAGTATGGCCCCCATTATGGACTGTTACTAGATGGGGTGTGGGCAGTACCTACAATTTATACCTACCTACCACCTACCTAGCAAAACCTTAGAATATGTTCCCTATAACCCCGTATATAGGCCTGGTTTCCATGTAATTTCCGAGTTTCTTTTCCACTTGATTCTTCATTATCTCCAAATTAAAACCCCAAAGTCAGAGCCCTCGACGCTTCAAAATCCTAGCTGGAAGTTAACGGTTGCAGGAACTGCCAGACGGTACCTTGGAGTGAGTTTCGCGGAAGACAGGGGCCATGGTTTGTGGGGTCGAGAGCTTCGAGCTTGGCAAAAGGGTTCAGCGATTTAGGTTGTTAGTCTATGAGCCACCGTCTCGGGTTTCGAGTTTAGGGTTCAGGGACTAAGGTTGAAGGTGTCAAGAGTTTGGGGTTTAGGGATTAATGTTGAGAGATCAGATTATTTTGGGGTTTGAGGTTTGGGGGTTGATAAGCTGAACATCCAACCTTTGGGTTGAAAAGGCCAAGACGTCTTTGGTTGGAAATGTCCGCACCTTCTGACAGATACGGACAGGACCTTCTTTTAGGGCATATTTCTAGAGCAATTACAAGACTGGAAAACGATCACAATGTTTAAGGTTCAGGAATTACTTAGAGGCTCAGGGGTTTGTGCATGGGACTGTGCGTCCCCGAATTTGGCTTCGTCTGTGTATACTCAATTTGTCACCTACTTACTAAATCCCATGAGCCTCTCCTGGTGCGAGGGTCTGGTGGACTTCCCAAGCAGATAAAGAATTGTGATAGCTGTTGAGCTGTTTAGCAATCTTTCCGATCCTCCAGAGAACGTCGGTCTGTTGGAGCGTTCTGCGCTGAAGGCATACATGTAGCGGTTGTTAGTGCGACTGAGAAAGAGGGCTAGTGGTTCTGGGGTTCAAAATGTCAAAGCCGCGTATCCTAGGGCCTGAGGGGGTGCTGCAGAGCCCGCAATGGATAGTTTGGACACAGGCGAACAATCCCAAGAGGTTTGCTGAGGGTCATGCTTTTTGAGTTCCTATTACGTACAATGCAGGCCCGTAGATAGGTTGCTGTTTTTCAGCAAAAATTTTCGCTGCGCTCCAGTCATAATTCGCTCCCCTGTCTAAAGCCTCCGCCTCCTAAGGGAAACTCCAATACAGTACGTACCATTACATATGGCTGGAATATTTGTTGCTGGGGTTAATAGGGAATGCGCTTGATCTGTCAAGGCCATCATAGGATGTTATGAAAATCCTGGGTTTAGGCTTCATATTTCAAATTGGCTCCAGACATTTAGGTTACAGGTTTCTTAATCAAAGGGCTTCTGTCACCTCTGCCATACCTTGCCTGGTTGTTTTGAGCCGGGCCTTGAACAATGCATTGTGCTTGGCGCGATGACGCCGGCTGTAGGATGCAACATCTTGCTTCGGGTGCGTACGTATTTTTCGTACCTTCCGGACTTTGGGCAGTTTCAGACGAAGTACATATCTGCTTGCAGGTCCGCATTTTCGGCCGCTTGCTAGACTACACAGGGGCTGAAGATTTGCTCTTTTAGCAGGTTCTTGGTTTCCAAATTCCTTCGCCCGAAGATATGGTCAAATTCTCCCTATAGACTGCTTGATAAAGACCCCCTAATCCATCCGCATATTTCCCTCAGGTCCCGAATGGTACCAAACTGTTCCAATGTTGCGAGAAACTCTGAACCCCACACTTTCTTATGTGTTGCTAAATCCGAGTAAACATAGAGGAGGATTAAAATTACTGTTGGTGCTTGAGAATTTCCAGCGCCCGAAGAAAGAAAGTGCGGCGAGCTTAGCAGATCAGGCCGTCCATAGGACGCCTGCGAAGATGTTCTGGCAATCAGCAAAGAATGGAAGGGGGCAATGTACACGCCTACATGGTTGCCACTGTATCCCCCCACATTAGGGCTTAGTACCATGAGGAGGTTACATAGGGATACTTGAGATCGGCAAGACTCTGTTGGGCAGCCCGTGCAATTGTGAACATCGAGCTCCAAGTAGTCCTTTTCAATCTGCCCGCAATGGTGGCTAGTACGGCATGAAGCAGTGGAATCAGGGGATTGTTTTTTGGGGTTTTCAGGGCAATACTTACCATAATACTTTGTTCCTCCATTCCCTTCAATATTGCAAAAACACCGCTCTGGAGTGAGTGCCGGCCAGAAGATCAGCTGTCAAGAACACCTTCAGAGGTCTGACGCTGCAAAATCTCGAGTTAGGCCACCCCACCCAACAGTAGGAATGAACAGAATGAATCTGAACGCCAACACCCAAGCCTGTGATCGATGTGCTCACTCTTAGTGCGCGGAGGCCTAACCTACCTTCAACAGGAACTGGTTAAGACTTGCAACGTCTTTAGCACTTGATAGCTGTTGGGGGTTCCTCCTTGCCATATTAACGGAGCCAAAAGTTGGGCCGATTCATTCGGCAATTAAAGAGCAGCCAGGAGAAAACACAACAGAGGAGCCTCAGCGATTGTGAGCATTACACGCATCCTTCGGTTAACGTTATAAAAGTATATGTGTGCTACTGACCCCGGGCAAGACCAGTCCCCCGATCTCGTTACTGACGTTTTTTTCTACCCTTGCAACAGATTCCTTTGCATGCGTTGTAGAAGTTTGAAGGTTTAAATATGCTTTGTTCACAATCCTTATATAGCTATACACAATTGAATACATCTCAACCCCCTGTGCTAATTCAGTACGTGATTAGAACGACAACGCCCTCCTTCAGAGCTGGGCGGAATTGCTGTCAGGAATCCATGCGCTTTTTGTTGCAAAGTATTTTCAGATGCCTTACCATTACCGATCCGCACATGACTTTTGTTTGCTGAATTTCGGTAGATCAAAGCAGCACCATGCAGCACCCACATCTATACCCACTGACGTTCACAAGGTCAAAGCAGCCTGCTAGAATCACCTGCGGCAAGACATGAGTAGACCCTAAATGCTCAAGCCAGAAGTTTATCGTCGCCATTAGGTAGATAGAATAGAGAACTGCGCAAAATCACGATAAGATCCGCGTACTAGACCCCAAATTCTCTCTACTTAAAGGGGGCTGTAGCCTGATATTCAGCCCTGGCTTCATTACAGTAACCTCGCCCGTGAATCCGCAATGCGTATACTTCCTCCACCATTCACAGCAATGAATCAAGGGCTCCCGCAATTAATCATATTCATTGCGGTCGACATCAGGGCAAGAGTTGTGTGTCCATGTTGAGGGCCGCATGACGAAGGAACCCGGATCATGGTTTTTGACACTTATTTAAGTTATTCATTGTATATATGTACACACTCATTATAAACATATAATACACCCATTGTATATAACCGTTAGATTTACCCATTATATATACCCATTCTACATATATCTATATACATCTGTGTATGTATGTAGCCCGGTTATATACTGTAGACATACATTTATGTATAACCCATGCAGAGCCTTTCAAGAACGAGTGCGGCAGATGCAGAACACCTCAGACCAGCACCTGCATGCCACCCCTTGGGTTCCTGTTAAGGAACTTAAGTTGATTTAGTATGTTCAAGGTAATGTACTATAATGAAGGTATATAGGGGATAACTATGTAGAGGTATATGGAGATATAAAGGGTTTAGGGTAAAGGAACTTAATTTGAGGTACGAAATTGGGGAAACCATAAGTTATTATATAGATATATACCCATTATGGTAACTTAATTTAAGTTACTATATTGGGGAAACCATACCAGTGAGTATATATACCCATTAGGTAACTTATTTGATGTTGCTATATCGGGGAAGCCCTATTGTTTACGATATATACCCATTATGGTAACTTCGTTCGAGTGCCTTAACAGCAACCCAGTTGGCAGTAGATTGGCAGGCCAAAAGAAGGCGGATTCTGGGACAGGTTTGTGCTTAGTTATACAGGGGATTTTACAGGGTTTAGGTTTCGGTTTTAGAGTGTCAGGGGACTTAGTAAGGTTATTAGTTTGTGATGGGGGGGTTAGAAGTTAGAAGGGAACAACTCCCAATTAGGGGGCGTAAAATCCCATTGATAAGCTGCTTTTCCCACCCCCGAGCCTCTAAGTGTGTGTCTTTGAGTTAATTCCCCTGCACCGGAAAAACGGAGGAGTCAACGATGCCGCGGGCCTTTTTCGTTAGGGTTTCGAGTTTATGAACAATACCTACTTGGGCCCCTAGGCAGTGAAGTCTGTATATACTTTGGGTCATTCCCCCACCCAGTGACTGTCCTTAAAGGGGGCCTTATTAAGGGGCTATTATAATTCCTATTGCCCCTTGTGGTAACTGTTACTGTAAGGGGGAATAACCCAGTATATACTAATTAGCTACTTTGGGCTGCCTGGATCCACAGGAAAAAGGATCCTCATTACTTGAAGGTCTAAGCCCCCTGAACTTCTAAGTATGCTTTTCATTGGGGGGCAGGGGGTCGTCATTGCCGTTTTGGATGAAAGTTGCCTTAATAATCCTGACGGCCCCCGAATGGATGCAACTGAAACCCTTCCTAGGATGGCAATGTTTTCTGATGCTGGTGATGGCGATAGCGACCATCATGGAAATGAATGTTGAAAACTCTAAACCCTATACCCTAAACCCAATTATGACAAGTATGTTGTGAGTTCCAGAGCTCATTATTCACGAACAAGTTAACACTGCAAGATGAACATTCCCAACGGAGAGCACACGTAAGCAGACTGGTTACCATCTGTATTAGCTTGCAGGATCTACCCAGCCGAATCGAGAGTTTCGATGGCTTAGTATTTGAAAGTTCTTGGGACTTAGTCAAAAATAAAAGGGTCATCGGGATATATAGGGATGTATAGGGTTGGAGATATATAGGGAAACATAGGGGTGTATAGGGACATATACGGACATGTAGTGTTTAGGGTCCAGGGTTCAAAGAGAGATATAGGCAGATTAACCCTAAACCCTAAACCCTAAACCCCAACTAGGGACTTACAACCCCATCTTGAACCTGCTGAGTGGAGTTGTGCAGAATTAGTACTCCGACTCCGCCTTGAAGAGAACCGCCGAATCAGAATGTTCCTGATGTGACATCCAGGATGTATGCGAGTGTATAAACCTTCAAAAATTCGAGGACATACTTAATGACTCAGGCGGGTTTCAGCAGGGAGGGGGTTCGTAGCAGAAGTAGTGGGCGCGATTCCTAATACTTGTTTGCGCCCTCATATCTAACATGAGGAAGGACTGTTGTAGTCTTTGTAGGGCCCTTTTAGGGTTTCCCTGGTTTGTTGGGCAGTTAAGCACCGCATCAATATGAATGCGGAATTGTGCTTGACACTGATTCGGGAGCGGATCCCAATAATAATTCCTGTGTACCCCCACCCAAATAGTACATGTATTCCTTCTCCCACTCCTAAACCCCAAGCCCCAAACAACATGTCGGCCCGGACTTTGGAAACAAACCCTAGACTTCAGCGGTGAGCCTACACCTTTAGTATCTATTTGCAAGCGCAAGGCCTGTTCTATGTAAGGTAGGGTTTTGTAGTGAGTGCTTTGTGAGTGTATATAGGGCTCCTCTTCGGATTGTTGGCGTGTGTATGTGCTGAATGTCCAGTTGGGAAGGCGTTAAAGGGCTTAGGGATATGGTGTAGGATTTATGGTTTAGGGTTAATGCATGGGTATAATTGCCCAGAACCTTGCAGTAGGGCTCGGTAGGTTTTACCTGGACCATGCGATGTCATTTCTTTTTGGGCTTAGTATTTTTCGGGGCTCTCATGAGGACCAATTCCGAAGTGGCATTACAGTGGAGGGTCTTGGTAAATCCTAAACCCTAAATCCTCAACTCTAAGCCCTAAATCCCAAACCCTGAAACCTAAACCCTAAATCCTGCAGTTCTTCCTAAACCCTCAACCGTGTGTGTTTTTCGGCTCAGAGTAACAGAGTAACAGCAGACGAGTGGCTGGGAACAGGTTTGTTTGCACCTGGTACCATGTTCTGCGACTCGCCTTCTGTTAATGTAATGTAAGATACCTATTAGGGTTTTAGGGTTTAGGATTTAGGGTTTAGGGTAAACGATTTAGGATTTAGGGCTTAGGGTTCAAGGATAGAGGAGCCATTGGGGTTTTTACAGGGGATACTAGGAGTTTAGACTATAGCTCATGTCATGTAAGACACCGAGTAGGGTTTTGAAAAAAGGGTGTTGGGTGGGGCAGGGGGCCTTCCAAGGTTCATTGGTGAGGTTCAAAATATAGGATGATTCGGGGTTGTTCTCAAAAATCTGGGCCCCTTTTGTTATAGATTATATTACGGCACCTAATATTTAGGGTACTAAAAAGGGACCCGAATTTTGGTAATTGTAAACGCTAGCGCGCGCCCGCCTCGGCTGGTGGGGCTTCCCACTGTAGGAACATGTAATTATAGATATGCAGGTATTTAAGTTAGGTA
>CAJNIZ010021247.1:0-23088 GCA_905231905.1 Symbiodinium pilosum
GAGTTTAGACCATGGCTCATGTGAGATATGTAACTGCTAACACGCTGCCCGGCCCGTTGGTGCCTATGAATTTCCTTGTGGAGGTGCAACAAAGAAAGTAGAAGTAGCAGTAGCCGTAGCAGTGGCAATAGTCGCAGCAGCAGCAGCAGGAGGAGTAGCAATAGTAGTCGTAGTAGCAGTCTAAGCAGTAGCAGCAGTAGCAGAGCCAACCTGCAAAGACAGCCGCCTACATGAGCGGTTCTAGGGTTCAAGGTTTAAGCTTTGCCATAAACCCTATCTAAACCCTAAACCCTAAACCCTATGTAAGCCCTAAACCATGAAACGCCGGCATCCAAGCGGATTCCCTCGCAGGGCCGTCTTCAAGGGCCGAGAGATCAGCATCTCCATGTTCAATTCCAAGGATACGGTTTAGGGGTTTAGGGTTTAGGGTTTTCCCTAATGGCTTGAATACGGGACCCTATATACCAATAGTTTTAAAATGGTTTTAGGGGCCAACCAAGGATACAGCCTGCAAAGTTCTTTCCTGAAGTACTATATGAGCCTGCTTAGGATACGGATGGTACCGCAAGAATGGCGAATAGTCCAGCGAGTTACTGGGACATAGAGATATATATATATATATACGTATACATATTTATAGAGAGAGAGAGAGAGAGAGAGGGTTTAGGGTTAGGGATAGTGGAGAATGGAAATGAAATGGAAACTAAAATGGAACCTGGGTGTATGTAGGGGCTTATAGTGATAGTATAAGGTACCTCCACTGGTCCTCAAAAGCCATTGGGTCATCATTTGGGGCCGCACAGCATACTTAGTGGTACTTTTGCCATGGCTATTATCACACTGCTTAATATTGTTAGCGCTAGTTGTAAGTACAATTATGTTTCTGTGGAACCCAGGGTGGTAAGGAATGTTGCAACGCAAGAGCTTGAAGGGCCTGGGCAGCACTCATAGGTTCTTGGCGAGGTTTCTGAAGGACTTTCATAGGGTTCATTGAAAGATTGGGCTTGAGAGTCTAGGGGTCTTTAGAGTACAGGGGCACATAGTCGTCTAGGTGGTGATAAGCAGAGTGGTTTCCCACCTGTGCAACGAAGTGGTGGAAAGCCTACGTAGAAGCCCTATAAGGCCGTAAACCCTTAAGGCGTGGGATTGCCGTTAGAAGGGCGATTCCTGTTCCGAACAGGAATACTGACGAATGCGCAAATGGATATGTTCCTTTGAGCGAATGTGCATATGCATCTTACCTTACTTTTTCGCAGAAAGGACGTCGTGCTGCGATCTTGAATGCTAATTGCTCAGGTCGGTCCAATGTGCAGCCCTAACTCCTTGAACCCTAAACTCCAAACTATGCACATCCTCGTCATCCTCGGGGCTTTCTACATCCTGGCCCCGAAGATCTTTCGTCCTGATTTTCATGCTATCCCAAACTGCGTGAGCTACCCCCAAAATGCACCTGGAGCTGCCTGGAGTAATCTAGACGCGGGAAAGAAATAATCGCTTCCCCTTAACTTTAAGCCACCCCAGGAGAAAATTCGGGTTTTAGTAGGGGAAGGATTACCAAAATGTTGGGTACAAAGCCCCTTTCTTTTACGTACTTACATTAGTTAGCTCTGCAAAATTCTTACAACTGTTCATGAGTTCCTCGAATGAGGTATAGTCTAAATTCCATAAAGGGGGTTACGTAGGGAACTATATACGGGAGTATTGCAGAGGTTATGAAGGGGGATACTCGGATTTTAGACCCTAAACCCTAAACCCTGGGGCAATTAAGGGCAATACCAGGAGTTCAGACCCAACCCTAAACCCCTAAACCCTAAACCCCAATGTTATAGGGTTTCAAACCTTGGCCATGAGCTACGTTTCGAGGAGGACAACCGGCCTGCACCGGCACCCCGAGGAAGCACTGGTGGAGGCGGGGGCATTTCTTAAGAGTCTAGAGTTTAGGTTGTAGTAGTTTTGAGGATTTAGGGTTTAGGGTCCAGGTTTTATGGTTCAGGGTCTGGGGTCTGTAGGGTTTAGATTTTAAGGTCTAGGGTTCTGATATATTCTACCCTATATAACCCTGGAAACCATTGCAAAAAATACTCTATGGTTTAGGGTTTAGGGGTAAATTGTAATCCCTTCCCCTATTAATAAGCCTCCCTATGTAACTTATGAATACCGTACCTCTTATTTATGATAATGTTTATAGCCTGACTTCCCCTGTTATAAGTCGCCTGGAACCCAAATTACAACTCGACCCAGAAGCTGCACACCCTACGAAACCAATGAACAGAAGGACTCTAATCGGGTCCCCAGGAGTATGGTTGGAGTATGCCAGCCAGGGCCACCTTTTTTCAATACATTCCTACCAGATTCTTGAGGTTCCCTGTTTGGGCTTCTCATTTGTGTGATTAGAGTCTTTTGATAAAGTTACCGGGTTACTCCTGTCCCCTGTACTACCTCGCAGGCTTCCCCTTAGTTAGCTCGAATGATCGTTAAACAAATTGCATTCAGGGGGAGCTCACGGGGGGGTAGTATACAGGCCCTGAGCCCTGTAAGCCACAAAACCTTACCCTATAGACCCCAATTGAGATCCTCAGAAATCGCATCCTCTCCAGAGCCCTATTGCACGTATTCAGGCCCCTCCAGTTCACCCCCAAATAAACCATATCCCTAGACCCTAGACCCTACCCCCTGATCCCTAACAACCTAAACCATGAACGCTAAACCCTAAATCCTAAACCCCAAACCCTAAATCCTAAACCCTAAACCCTAAAATCAGCCTCCAGGTCGAGGCATGGGCGGCGGCCGCGGCAAAGGACTAGCTCTGGGGATTCCATGCTCTACCTAATATAGGGTTTAGGGTTTAGGTTAGGTGGACCCCCCACCCAGTAATAGTGACTGTGACTATCACGGATAATAGGGATCATATCAGGGTCCTCTCATATTCCTATTGTACCACTATTACAGGGTGGGGGGTCCTCCTAAAGTATAGGGTTTAGGGTTGGGGCCTTAACAAAAATCGGGGTCCCCCTTTCGGGGGTCTCCTTGACAAGGAATATAGTATTTTGGGGCCTACCTATGTAAGGAAGCTACCAATGTGGGGCCTTAGTTTAGTGCCAAAATCATGTTGAGGTCTATTTGAGGTGCTTTATACCATAACCTCAGAAGGAAACAGGAACATCAACATTTCAGTGTCAGGCTTTTAAGTTAGACTGTCTGCGGAGGTTTAGGATGGAGGGTTGAGGGCTTTCAAGTCACCCAGAGTGCTGGTGTTGTTTCGGGTTTATGGTTTGAGGGCCTACCTGAAGCGTTTGTTTCACCAAGAGTAAGCTATACTTTTCAAGAGTCGAAAAGGTGTTATGATAGTGATAGACAGGGATATGTCGGTGTATATAGCGAGGCATAAGGGGATCTCATGCTAGCGAACTTGAGGGTTTAGAGGTTAAGGTGTTGAAGGTTTAGGCTAGACTTTCTATCAAGGGTTTCAGGCGCGTACGCGCCGAGTTTACAGCTCCTTGCAAGCAACCCCCGGAAATATAGACAGCAATGTTGGTGCCTGCAATAGCTCTTTTGGGGCCATGTTAAGGTAACTTGTTAGGGGCATGGCCGCAAGGTTTAGGGCTTAGGGTTTAGGGCAGGGATACCATACGGGAACTCTTGTTGTCACAAGGGACGAAGGATTATGATAGTTCAGTTTCCTGTGCTGCATATGTGTTCATGACTTTAAATTTGACTCTACACTCTAAACTTTGGATGCTTCCACCCCTCAGGAATAGTTGGGTGAAAATTTGATATTACCCTAAGGGTCCAAGGACCCAAATAATAGGGTTTTAAAGCCCAAATACCATCAATACTATAGTATTTGGGCCCTAAAACCCTATTATTTGGGTCCTTGGACCCATAGGGTTATATTTTGCTCCCAATATGTCCCTAGTACAGTTTGTCACTGGGAGGGGGCGAGCGTACCCAGCCTATACTGAAAGTGGACCTCATCCCCAAACCCTAAACCCTGACTTGATTAGCACAGGCAAAGCAGACTTGATCCCGAGACGCGCAGCTGGACACTTGTTCACCCCTGTCGGCCCCCTTTAACAAAAACTACACAGTGTTACACAGTCCCATTTGGGGCTGCCATGTCAGTTTAGGGTTGGTTTAGGGCTTAGCGGTTTAGGGGTTTAGAGTTTAGAATAACCCGCTGGTCTCTAAACGCTAAAGTGTTCGTGATGTGGCAAACGTCTATTCTCGGAGGGCGGCTTGCGCCACCCCATCCTGCAACCTGAAGTGAGTGATAGTCTAAAGTCCTTGAAGGTGTGTGTATATACATAATATTATAGGGCTCATATATGTATATCATAGGGGAGTATTATAGGGCTTACTAAGGGGGATACTAGGAGTTTAGGCTATAGCTCAAACGGCGGTTTCCCATGATTGGGATTACCCAAAATCCTGGGATCTATCATGGGCCCCCCGAAAAGTCTCCAGCTCTAAACCCCCAAGTCACAGATGTCCAGCCATGAGTTACCTGGTAGTTCGAACTCAGAAAAGACAAGGCTGAAATTCAATGGATACGGTAGGGTGGTGTTTAGGGTTTAGGGTTTAGGTAGTTACACTCAGGCCGGCCATTGTCACGAAGGTGTCTGGTGGGCTGTGTGTCGACACAGCTACGGAAGGGGACTACTGGCATGCTTCAGAAGACATTTTATCCGAGGTGAAAAAGGGGGAGGTCTGCTGATGCTAGTTCACCCTAAACCCCAAACCCTAAACACCTAACCCCTCAACCCTGAACCCCTAAACCCTAACCCCAACTGAACTCGGTAGTTTCCCAAAATAAGGGGACCCCAATACAGACCACAAAATGCTATAATCCTTATTATGGTGACCCCCAAAATGGTACCCCTAATTTTGGGAAACTCCTACTCTGAACCTTGGGCACAAAAGAAATCGCTACATTGTTTTCCAACAGGAGATGACAGAGGTATGGGTGATGGCCTCAGCTTCATTTGGGGGCTGCTGAAAATGGGGTCCCCTAGGGACCCCCAGAGGTTTAGGGTTTAGGGTACTGGGATTATAAGGGGATTATGGGGTCCTTCTCCCCTAAACCCTAAACCCTCTGTGCTTCCCAGCAAGGAATGGAAAAGTATGCTCCAAGCTTTGCGAGATGCCAAGACTGCCTACGACTATGGCTGCCACCCTACTCTAATTAGGGCCTACACAGTTACCAAAATCATGGTTCCGTGAGGGCTGAACTAATAGGGGCTTGAATAATGACCAAAACCATGGTTTGCTTGAGAGGTTATAGGGGATGTATAGAGTTTAGGGCCTAGGATAGTGGAGAATCAAAAGGAAAAAGAACATCGGACATGCGAGGGAAACCGGGCTCATGCAGGGAGTTGCAGGGATGAGGGTGTTGGCGTGTATGAGAATCAATGAATACCAACAGTATACTTCGGTTAGGTGGACCCTTGACGCAGCAATAGTGACCACAATGAATAACAGTGATCAGTGATCATAGTAAAATCCTTTCATATTCCTTTCATACCACTATTACAATGTCCACCTAAAATACTGGTCAATTTTTGGCCCCTAAATTGATGTTCTGCCTTTTTCAGGCACGCTTTCGCCCGAGCTAGAAGTAAGGTTAAGAGAGCTATATAGGGTTTAGGGTCTCAATTCCGTAAAGAGGGTTGTATAGGTACCCTAAACCCTAAACCCTAAACCCTAAACCGTGACTAGGGAGATTAGACTGTATAGCTCAAGAAGCCCTGAGCCTTGAACCCTATTACAACCCAAGGGTTTAGGGTTGAGATAAAGCTCTAAGAAGACCTTCAAATCCTAAACTCGTCAGCCCCAAAACATTAGAATCTCCAAGCATTTTGTGCAAAATCCTCCAACTGCCAATATTGAAAGCCCGAATTCTCAAAGCCTACAGCCCTGTCCAAGATATCTCTACCCCCCCCCCCGGGTTTAGGTTTTTAAGTTTGCATATGCTCGAGGCCTATGAGGAAATGATATTGCTACTTATTCAGGCTTCTAGGGTTCACTGCTTTGCGAATTTAATTTGAATCTACCTAGCGCCTAGCGCCCTATGCTCGCGAGAGATTGTCATAAGAGCTACCTAGAGATCACTTCTTTTTTGCACTGTCTGAATTTCCCATAAGAGGCGACTGCAGATGATCCCTGTACTTGTACGTGTGACAATGCTATAGCTCCTCGTTCAAAGATACGCTTTTGACCTTGATGAACCCTAAACCCGGAAAGTCCAATCCCCTTTAACTAGGCATATCTAGGCAATATATCTTAAATCACATTAGGAACCCTAGTAACATTGAGGGTATATGCCCCAACCAAGGGTAATTATCTTTCCAATTCCCTGCTGACGACCAGCAAGAAAAACGAACCAGAAAGAAAGCTTATTTTCAAAACCCCTATAGCCCCGCTTAAGTAGATAGAATATGGCTTCGGGTATATTACAGTAAGATCCACATATGCCCCATATTGTATCTACTTAAGGGGAACCCTGAACCCTAAACCCTATACTCTAGCATTTGAGTCCTTGGACCCTTTAGGAATGTACACTTAAAAGCCGGCAGGCCGCTCCTTCAGAGATGACCGCGGTCCCCCGAGCCGCCATTTGGGCTGTTCAGAAAGAAGGGCTTAGGGTTGAGGGTATAGGATAGTCTAGGTAGGTTTTAGCGATTTAAGGGATCCTAAATACTAAGTCCTAAACCCTAAATCCTAAACCACCTAACCCCTAAAACTTAAAACCACCTAAACCCTAAACCCTAATTAAACCATGGCTTTTTTGGGAGGGTTGGGATGGTGGGGGTCGGGTGTAGGGAGTTGTCAGGGCTCAGGATCCCGAGCTTGGGGGGGAATCTCGGTCACCAAAATACAGGAACTCCTTAGAGTTTAGGGTTTAGGGTTTATGGTTTAGGGTTTACAGTGTTTTAGGGTTTCAGGGTTTAGGGTTTAAGGTTTTAGGGTTTAGGGTTTAGGGCTTACAGAGTTTTAGGGTTTTCAGGGTTTAGGGTTTAAGGTTTTAGGGTTTAGGGTTTCAGGGTTTAGGGTTTTAGGGTCTTAGGGTTTAGGGTTCAGGGTTCAGGGTTTAGGGTTTACAGGGTGGTGCCCCGTTGTCACAAAACTATACTTATAAATTGTAGTTAATAGACTTATAAATATTCTTATCGTCTTTATAAGGTACTTATAACCCAAGTTATAACTTAGGGGACCCACCTTGTAGGGTTTAGGGGCTTAGGGCATGTGAGGTGGTGCGTAGGGGAGGTTGCTCAACTGCGTAGTTTTTCGGTTTCCCACACTACAATCCCTCTAAGCGCCCTATATGGGGCTTTCCCAAAACGAGGCTTAGATTTTTGGGAGTCCCTATAATAAGGACTATAAGTATTTTGGGGTCTATATTGGGGTCCCCTATTTTGGGAGGCCACCATGTGCAGTCTTCCATTTCGCATTTCCTGCTGATCCTTTTCCGTTTGAGTCTCAGACCCTATGCATCCCTTGTTCTCCCCATCTACGCCTGCAGATCCAGCTAATCCCTTTTCAGGGGGCCCTATCTTATGTAAGTACACATGCGTCGTAGCCCCTTCCCCAAAGCCCGAAGCCCTAAAACCAATTCTAAAGTCTAAACCCTGAAAGCCTTAACCCTAAAGCCCTCATCCCCAAACCCAATCTAAATCCTATCCCTTAAACCCTGACCCTAAGGGTCCAAGGACCCAAATAAACGGGCTTCAGGTTTCAAATACCAAGAATATTATAGCGTTTGAATCCTAATCCCTTAAACCCTGAAACCCTAAACCCTTAAACCCTGAATCCCTAAAACCTTAAGCCTAGGAGCAGAGTTTGGAAGCGAGAGACCGAGGCGTTGCTCTGTGACAAAGCATGGGGGCCCTAATCCTTAGGGTTTAGGTTTTCAGGGTTTGGAGGGTTAGGGCTTAGGGTTTAGGTTTGTAGGGTTTGGAGGTTTAGGGCTTAGGGTTTAGGTTTTAAGGGTTTGGAGGTTTAGGGCTTAGGGTTTAGGTTTTAAGGGTTAAGGGGTTTAGGGCTTAGGGTACTTTAGTTGGGGGGTAGCCCCCAGCATAGAGTAAGATTATATCCCCTTTTGCGCTTAGTGTTTTATACCTAGAGTAACCGCTGTTACTATGAAACATGTGTTGCATCTGGTGTTTCATACATTTACTTCTTACAGGGCCGGCGTTGTTTCTAGGCAGACAAAGTCCATATCGCTGTATAGTATATGGGTTTAGGGTTTGGTATTAGCAATAGATAGGGGTGTAAAGGGATACATAGCGACACATTGGTATCCAGGGGCTGCAGGTTCTCAGGTTTCACAGTTCAGTTTTTTTTGGCTTTAACTGAAGGCTTTAAAGACTTAGGGCTTAATTATGGGGTTCAGGATTCGAGGTGTTAGGGTGTTTGAATTTGGAAGTTTGCAGTTTTGATTTCCTCGAGCGGCTCGAGCAACTAGACGACGACAGGCTTTGGGGTAGCTGTAGCGTTCAGGGTTTTGGGTGTAGAGGTTAGGGAGACTATCAGGCGACAATGCTCCGAAAACCTGCAGGCGTTACACTCCTGGAAACAACATGGAAACACAAAAGGGGCCCTATAAATACCACAGTCCTTCTAAAATATGGGTTTCCATGTTAGTTTGGGGGAGTGTAAAGAAATGTACCAGCGGGGCTGTATGGCTCCAACTTGCAGAACCTAACCCTAAAACCGTACCCTAAGGGTCCATGTACCCAATTATTGGGATAATGAAATGGAAGCTACAGGAATTATGGAGATTCTGTAGGGGTTATATTAGGGTTTAGGGTTTGGGGTTCCAAGTATCCAATAATTGGGTGCTTGGGGTTTTGGTAATAGTAATTATAGTACAGGTTTTGGGTGAGTATATGATAGGGTTAGGTCAGTGAGCATACAAACAGTCGCCGCAAGCGAAATAGAATCACAGCAACGCCTGAGCACGACCCGAATGCCTCAGCATTACTAACCCTAAGGGTCCAAGGAGAACCCAATACCGCCTCAAGCTCCCAGCCATTCACCATCATCCCTGCCATTCCGTGCCCAAGAGCCTGGGCCAATGCTTGGCATGTATGGGCCTAAGGGTCCAAGGACCCAAGTAAAAGGGTCCCTTCAAAGGGGTCATAGGGGGATATGTAGGGACATATGGGGACTATATAGGGGTATATAGGACCCAAATCATGGGGTTTCAGGGCCAAACTACCATTGATATTCTAGTATTTGGGCCCTATAAAGCCCTGTTATTTGAGTCCTTGGACCCTTAGGGTATGGGCTGCTTCTCACAAAGCAAGATGCCAACGATTGACTGCACAAAACATTCTACCCCCACGCATCCTGGCATTCGAGAAGAAATCCCATGACATCGAGAAGCCGCATAACTAACTTCGAGAAGGCAGTATCACCCAGCTCAATGGCTATTTAGTGAACCCCAAGCCCCAAACCTTTTCTGACAGGCCCTAAACCCGAACGTTACTTCATGTTTCTCATCCTTTCACAAAAGCCCTAAACCCCCTAAACCCTAATCCCTAAACCCTCTAATCCCTAAACCTCCCAAACCCCTAAACCCCCTTAACCCCCCTTAAACCCCTAAAACCCTCCTTAAACCCCCTAAACCCTCCCTTAAAACCCCCTAATTCCCCTAAACCCTGAAGCCCTGTAGGCTCGAGTTGAAACCGCGGAGCAAGCCCATGCCCGGGGATCCTTCCTACAGAGAGGACTGGGATCCTTTTCCCAGGGTTTGGGGGGATTAGGGTTTAGGGATTAGGGTTTAGGGTTTGGGGTGTAGGGTTTAGGGATTAGGGTTCACGGATTAGGGATCCTTCCTACAGAGAGGACCTAGGTACCCCAGTAGTACCCTTTGACCCTTTTTGTTTGGGGGTCTCCTTATTAAAACAGAACAGTAGGAAAAGGGGTATCCTCATTATTTCGGGCTTACTGGGGAACCTAGGGACTGGGATCCTTTTCCTCAGGGTTTGGGGTGTAGGGTTTAGGGATTAGGGCTCAATGGATTAGGGTTCTAATGGATTCGGGTTTAGGGATTACGTAGGGTTTAGGGGTTAGGGATCAGGGTTCAGGGTCTATGGATTAGGGTTTAGGGTTTACTGTTTAGGGTTTACGGATTAGGATTTAGGGACTAGGGTTTCTGGACTAGGGTTTATGGTTTAGGGATTAGGGCTTAGGGCTTAGGGTATAGGGGTGAGGGCTTATGGATTATTACGGTTTAGGGATTAGGGTTTAGGGAGTAAGTTAGAGAGTAGGGTTTAGGGTTTAGAGTGCTTTCCAAAGAGACCCTTCTGGGTGCTCAGGGCTTTTTCGAGAGTTAAGGCATTAAGGCATTAATGTGAACACTGGCTTTAGCAACATTGGCTCAACCCCTCTAGGACAAGCTAATGGTAAAGGCCCCCTTAATTTACTCCATGATATCAATTGGATCAAATGCGGCGTCGATCTTGAGAATTTAAAACGTATGTCCAGAAAAATGGCACCACCATTTTATTCACCGAACCCAATAAGGACAAGCTTCAACATTTTTATTAGAGAACAACTTCGGCATGTTTTCGCTGAACGGCTTCAGCTGAAACATGCCAGATGGGACGGAATGCAGGATGCTGTCATCTCTGCTACCACTGCACTATTCCGCAAAATGCACCCCCAGGCCTATGGCAGAACGGCCCTCATGCGGCTCCTTTCCAACGCGCATGCCACCCCCCATCGCCTTCACAAACAAGACATTGTGTCCACGCCTGCGTGCAATTTCTGCGGCTGTGGAGACGCAGATATCCTGCATATCGCCTTTCACTGCCCCAGATTTCAGTTCATCCGGGATGAGTGGTCACCTCTTACACTCACTTGGCCCGGGTGGCCTGCTTGTGCGCAACACTGCCTCGTTGCCACCACCACCCTGCCCGAGCACATTCGCAAGCATTGTCGTTTCAGGGTGTAGGCTTTTGGATTTTATGGGATCATTATCCTCAGGTGGTAGAGGTTTAGGGGCCCTTGTATGTGGGAATATGTAAGTAGTAGTGTAGTACATAGGGTTGGGGGTTTGAGGGTTATCAGGGTTTAGGGGTTTTCAGGTTTATGCCTTTGGTTTTTAAGGGTTTCAGGGTTTAGGGTGAAGGGTTTAGTGTGTAGGCGGTCTTTTCCCAAGATACCCAAAAAGGGTCCCACTGAAGCGTATTCCACTTACATGGGGGCATGTCAGTATTTATGGGTAGATGTAGAGAATTGAAGGGACATGTAGGGGCATGTTGCAAGGGGATATGTTGGTGTATAAAGGAATGAAAACCCTAAGGGTCCAAGGGCCCAAATCATAGGGCTTTAGTGTCAAAAGGCAATTAACACTATAGTATTTGGGCCCTAAAACCCTGTTATCTGAGTCCTGAGACCCTTTAGGGAAAGGGCAACCTAGCGTGATAGTGGGGATGCGCCGGGCTTTAGTCCTACAGGGCGGACGCGATCCTTTCAACAACTTAGTGGCTTGGGCCGAAGCCTAGCTCTCGGACTCCAAAGCCCTAAGGGTCCATGGGTTTAGAGTTTCTTACGGTGGTCCTTGGGGTAATATTGTGATAATGAAGTGTATATTGATATCCTACGGTCTCTTATACTTACCGTTTAATTGTGAAAAGGCTTTGTTGTAGTACACACTACCTGGCGGCGATCCTATTAAAGGTTCAGGATTACCCTACGACTATGGTGTGCTTTCTCCCGGGATGGTGTGCAACATCCATCCGCAACAAACAATAACGAGCCTAAACAGGAACTACATAAGAGGACCCTCTTTTACCCCTTGCTGTCCCACCAAGCTCTGGGTTTGCGAAACAGGGTTTAGGGCCCAGGTTTTAGGGTAGGATGCTTGCTTGCCTCCCCTGGCCCCAGGCACTTTTTGTACCTCAGACCCCAAGGACCTTACCGCTTTAGTGCTGCGTACAAGCATGTAGAGGTAGATGTATTTATGTTCATAGGGATGCGAATGTAGTTGGGCATGCGGCTGTTCGCTGGGATCGCGGGTTCCTGAACTGACTTTTGGCGGGAGGTTAAAAGTCCAGGTCCAGGGTCAACGGTCTAATTCCCTCCCTTACATCATTGTACTGTGAGCTATAGTCTAAACTCCTATTATCCCCCGCCATCAATACTAGGAACCCTACGGAGTCCCCCGTATAACCGACTTTGGACTATAGCTCCCTAAACCTAAACCTTAAACGCTAAATAAAAGGGGCTATAAGATTCCCTATACAACCAACTGCAAGGACTTGGGGCTGCAGCTCAACCCCTAAACCCTAAACCCTATGTAACCTTTGGGTAGGCCCGGGAGTTGAAGATGAAGGGGAGGGGAGCAGTGCTCCTTCTTCAACCTATAGTCCCCCTTAAGTAGATAGAATGTGGCTTTGGGTAGATTATAATAAGATACCCATATGCCCCATATTCTACCTACTTAAGGGGGACTATAAACCCTAAACCCTAAATCCTAATCAATCACCCGTGTTTAGGGTTGAGGGCTTAGTTTAGGCCATGAGCCCTGAACTCAAAAGGCTGGAGCTTCAAGATAATCTTGCAAGATCCCTATCAATCCCTTTATACACATAATAGATACCCCTACACCCTTAAAACAAAATATGTCCCACAGTATATAGGGTTTCTTTATGTGAAATATTTTAACATTAGGGGTGGGGGGAGGGGGGGAAGATTTAGTCTCCCTGGCAGGACAGCCCCCCGCGTGGCGGGCGATCAGATCCCTTTGGTGGGGCAAGGCCCGTGAATGACAGGCCGGGCTTGGGGCCGAAGGGCCGCAGGGTTTAGGGTTAACTTACTTAGCCAATAGAAGAACTTTAACCTTTTTGGGCTTCCTTGTTGGGTCTCTATAATAAAGCTTAAACTTTTTTAGCCCTGGTTATTGGGGAAGAGAGTTTAGGGTGGGGCTTTAGGGCTTTGGGATTTGGAGTTTTTGGGGTTTAGGGTGTAGGTTGAGGGATTCGGGCTTCAGGATTTTGGGATTTGGAGTTTTAGGATTTAGGTTAGGGTGTAGGTTTAGGGATTAGGTCTTTAGGATTTTGGGATTTGGAGCTTTAGGGTTTAGGGTGTAGGTTGAGGGATTAAGGCTCTAGGGTTTTGGGATTTGGAGTTGTTGGGGTTTAGGGTGTAGGTTGAGGGATTAGGGCTTTAGGATTTTGGGATTTGGAGCTTTAGGGTTTAGGGTGTAGGTTTAGGGATTAGGGCTTTAGGATTTGGGGATTTGGAGCTTTTGGTTTCAGGGTGTAGGCTTAGGGATTAGGGCTTTAGGGTTTTGGGATTCGGAGCTTTAAGGTTTGGGGAGTAGGTTTAGGGCTTTAGGGTTTGGGGATTCAGGGTGTAGGGTTTGGAGATTTAGGTTGTAGGGTTCAGGGTTCTATGGTTTAGTTTTTAGGTGTGAGGATCAGCCTACGCTCAGAAGCAGTTCATGACATTTTCTTCCCTCCCGCAAGTTCGCTCTAGAGGCTTTGTTAGCTAACTCGAGGCTTATGGGACTTAGTAACTTAACAACTGGGCTGCCCACTTGTAAGGTGTGGTCGTAACGTCTACTATACTACAGCAACGGGTTCAACTACTGCAAACTTGTAGGTTTCGGTTTGGGACATATAAATGCAGGTTTTTGTCACTTCCTGTTTATAGGGGCACCGGCTGGTCCGTGATTCATAATCAACGGTTACTAGTGGGGCTTTGGTTATCCAGCCACCAAAATCAGGACCCCGTGAGTCTTACAGGGTCCTTCATGCGTTTAGGGTTCAGGGTTTAGGGTTTAGGGTTCAGGCCGGCACATCAGTCCTGGGTTAAAAGGGTTTAGGGTTTAGGAATTTCGGGGTAGGGCTTCAGAAGCCTCAGCGAGGTATCGTACCACGAGAGCAGATGCGGACGACAACTGGCGCCGCTGAGCGCGTGAAGTTCTTGTCCCAAGCTGCTGCATGAAGTAGAGGGGGGAGTTGCCATGGTAATCCGGAGTGTAGGGTGGTTTCATGGCTATTTCGGAATAGATGACGGGCTTTTATTGGGCAAACTTTTTATGGATTGCATGAAGGTGTATAAAATGAGCAAACTGCAACAACCTCACCCTACCTTAGGTTCCCTTAAATCGTGGCATGGAGAGTCGGTGCAGGCTTGCTTATTTTCACGGTTTGAATCCCAAGGCCTCAGCCCTAAACCCTGAAAACATATGGAAATCAGGATGACGCTCATAGGATATGAAGGCGACTCCCCAAATCATCCCTAATCCTTGCAAAGCCCGAGACAAATTAGAGAAGGAGTATGATACTCATGCAAGAGGTCCTGAAGGTCCTGGTATCATTTGGCAGATGCAGTAGTTGGAGGTATAGGTTTGGGTCCCTCAGGGTAGCTCTCCCTGCTTCATCGCACTGCGGCTCGAAGAAGGGTTAAAAGCAAAACAGAAGATCGAATCTTACGACTTGGCTGCCCCGATACAAGCACCCCCATGGGAGGAATGGAAGAATGGTTTGCTGATATACTAGGAGCAAAACTAGCGTCGTCACTGGAGTTAGCGCCTGAAATCATCAACAAAAGAGACGTGTAGCCTCACACTGCCAGTCTTTGTGAGCTGTGCAATGATGCGACAGTTTTTTCTCGCGTCTGAAGCTAGGTAGGTGGACTACGGAACAATATCGTGCTCAGTAACCGGAATCAGAAACACACGTACATACACATCACACTAAGCAGACTACATAGGATTGTCCCTGATTGAAGCCTGAATTGTTGCTTGCTCTAGTTCCTAAATGATCACGGGTTTTTGGGTTCTAGATTCCTGATATAATTTGGTTATGGTGCACGGTACCTAAAGAATGCGGCAAATTCATAGCTTGGGCCCCTACAGCACGGTAATCAGAAGCGGGGCAGCCGAGTATCTCCGCTATCCATTCTGCTGATTTGATTTCATGGCAGGGGCGAGAGACCTGAGATGACAGTAACCACATGGAGATTGTCATAGGTTGCGCTATTAGGCCCCTGCCTATACTACTTTAGGTTCCCCTCAATTAGCCTTCATTATCCTTGATTCTCCTAAACAACCAACCTTCAGTAGCGGGGACGCTTGGTAGGTAGTATAGGGACTAAGGGACGTCGGAGAGTCACCTGTCCAGTCTCGATTGAGGAGTTCCCACATAGGTCTGGTAGATGGGTTCAGGGGTACTCGGTAAGTATACGTATAACCTTCGTATGACAAATACAAAGCCCAGCTATCCGCATTAACCTGCTTACTAAGTCCCCCAGACCCTCCAAGTAGAGGCACAGGGCCCTGCCTGGTCTAACATTACTATTCCTATAACAGTTCTTTTACTATTACCATTATTCTTACTAGTATTACTACTCTTACTACGAAAAGGACAGGGGCTGTTGTGGGGTTTAGTGCTAGGTGTTCTTCACATGTTCTTAGCCGGTCCAAGTGGCCCAAAATTAGGTTCTGATAGCTTAGTCTCAGGAACAAGAGAAGGTTTTGGGAAATTTCTGGTTATTGTGCGCTTGGACCCTGGGATCTTCTATGTATGCCTGAACCCGACATAGGCTTTCACATGATCATGCGGAATAGTCTCTCAGCTCGAAGAACCTTAAACTGTGCAAACATGGATAACAATAATCCGTTTCCAGGGTTTATCTTAGGGCTCATAGGATTTAGAATAGCTATGCAACACGTGTTTTTGACAGTGCTAAACCTTAAGCCGTTTTCTAGGCCTCTTGAGTAGGTTTGCAAGTAGCCTTTCGCCCCTGCAGGTCTAAAATTCGTTCGTGCGTTGTACTTACCCCATCATTTCTATTCCCACTATAGATAAGATTAGTCTTGTGTAGTCCGCCTACCTGCGGCAAACCTGACCTCAAGATACGTCCCAAGATCCTCATCACAAGACGAGCAAAATCAAGGGCTGCGGATCCCAAACATCTTGATTAGGACAAAGCTTGTTCTAAGTTACTTCAAGTACATGGCTCTAGCAGCCCAACAGCCCCCTAATTAAGGAACATGCAAAAAATCGAAGCGGTCCTCGCATCACCTATGGCATGGTCCTTAATTCAGCTGTAACCTAAAAACTCAACCAGGTAAATTTGACCTTCTGCTTATATCCTGCATAAACTGGTCATGCACCTGCAATGTTGATAACTAGGCAGCTTCTGCTACCCCCATCCCAAAACTAGAAGCGTAAGAATATCATATGGGTTCTGTAGGATGGTAAGAGGGGTCGTGCAAACTATATGGTATCTTCTCATTATAAACCCTAAATAGCCCGAGTCTCCAACTGAAAACTGGAGGGCCTGTCACCGTGGATCTACGTAATCACCACTCATATGGTAGTTTCCCAAAAGAGGGGGACTCCAATACAGACCCCGAAATATTATAATCTCTATTCTGGGCACCCCCAAAAAAGGTACCCTTAAATCTGGGAAAGACCCATATACTTCAGAAAAAAGGCGGACAGCCTCTGCAGTCACTCCGATTTGCCACGTACTCGATTACAGTGTACTTGGACTCTGAGTGGTGTAGTTTTGGCTTATTCAGGCCCTAGCATAGAAAGTTGAGGGTTTAGGGTTTCGGAAGTTGTGTGTAAGATTTTGGATGATTGGGGCGTGTATGCGCTTGGGCTTTTTGTGTTCTCTTCGGATACCAGCATCGCTGAGTAATCTCACGGGTAACCTTGGCCACTCTTGAGTGTAGCATAACGTCTTCAAAACACCAAAGATGTGGCAATCGGTAGCTTGGTTTTTTACTCTTGGGTTGTGAGGTTTGATATTTTGCACTGTTGCCATAACACGTTCTTGTGCATGTTTGGCGACATGCTCTGTGAACAATAGACCTTCACGCGGACCAGTTCTCATAGAGCACGGCTTCGGGCTTAAGGTTTAGGAAGTTTATGCAAGTTAACAAACACACCAAAATTCAGGTTGGTACGCTCTGCCCCTCATGTACCTTGCCTATGTCATCATCTATGCCCTTGTTTATGGAGTTCCCGTACAACCCCAGACGCTAAACCCTTAAGCCTACATCATACCTCCTCTCCACCAAGCGTCTGCGCTTGCTTGGGGGCCTTACGATCCTCGGAAACTGTCTCCTTGCTAGACTGTAGGTTCGCGGGGCCCTGGACTCACCCCACTCGAAAAAGGCTGCGTGCGAAATGCAATCGGCTAATCTACTCCTCTAAACCAAAGGGTCCTGCAACCATTGTAGGTCTGCTATAGGCTCTTTGCTTTGTGGGTTGCCGCAACAATGTGCCGTACTTACAGCATGCTGATGCCGCTGCTGCTGCCGCTCCTGCTGCTTCGGATAGCCACCTCACGGCTGACCACGCTTTGCTGCAGCTCGTGATTCTACTTGAGGCCGGAACTGTGACTAGTACCCTCACCAGTACTTTCACTGTTACTTTCACTTTAAGTCTTAACTGTGGTTAATGTTTGGTGTCAGGTAGTCAGCAGGAGCAGCCTCATGACGACTATTGCCGCTTCCCTGTTTCGATGTTGATAATAGACATCCAGTATGGTTTTGATGTACTATAGTACCATAATTCCCAAGGTACAAGGTACGCAGGGTCCGTGTCGGCAGATTGTCCTTTCTACTCACAACATGTAGAAACATGCCACGCGGCCGAGTAAAATCTGGGTGTGCAGTTGCGAGATCAGCTCTGGCAGTCCCAGTACAGGGTAGTAAGGCCGTAGATTTCTTGGGAAGTGGTACGCCTTACCCTTCTATATAGTGAGTAAACTTGAACCCTGTTGGGGCACATCAACAAGCAAGGACGCGCTTTTACCACCTTGTCTAATAATAGCCAGCGCAAGGTAAACCCATTGGATAAGCTTGGAAAAGCCCACGTTCAATGCTAAACCCTAAACCCTACAAGACGGTGCTTAACCCAAAACCCTAAAACCTACAAGAAGGTGCTTAACCCAAAACCCTAAACCCTACAAGAAGGTGCTTAACCCTAAACCCTAAACCCTAGAAGAAGGTGCTTAACCCTAACCCCTAAACCCTACAAGAAGGTGCTTAACCCTAAGCCCTAAAACCTAAAACCCTAAAACCCTAACCCCTACAAGAATGTGCTTTGGAGTTGGGGGTGAGTGCGGGATCCTGCGATGCGTTCGCGCGTTTCCAATATTTTGTTCACACTTTGCTTCACTGATGTGGATGAAGCTAGCAGCCGGCCTGCACTGAAAAAGAAATCGGGTTCAGTGTTTAGGGGTTTAGGGTTTAGGGTTTAAACATTGTACAGGTGGGATTATGTCGGGGGTTCTATAGGGGAGTATTATGGGGGATGCTGGGAGGTTAGACTCTAGACTACAGCTTATATGGTAATCAATGGGCTCAGGCAGCTTGAGAGTTGGGGGTGCTTTCTGAAATTCGGTTTTTGCTTTTGCGCAGGGTTGCGGCTCACCTCATACGAGGGTCCGAATAATTGGGGTAAGGAAGGGGCTTCCAGGTTCTTCCCAACTGAATGGTTGCGGTTTAGGGTTTAGGGCGAGCGTTCCACAGTTGCTTCTAGCACCTGGCGACTGTTTCATCATGAAAGGTTATCCTAGTAGAAGAAAATGAATTTCAGCGACATTGCTGCTCATTTTGTTTAAGTCGCAATTGAAAGGATACTGCCTTCCCAGCCAGGGACGTGAGATGGACATTTGGAGTTTAAAAGGTCTACACCTATACTCTCCAAAGCACAAAACACGCCCGATAGGTTGTTCTCTCTCTCGAAACCTTAATCCCTAAGACCCACACGTGTTATCTGTTGTCAGATCTGACGACTCATCTGGTGGCTTGCCATGGATAGGGGGGCTTTAGCATAGATCGCAAGTCAATGTTTCGTGCTTAAGGTATAGCGTGCTGTAATGCCCTTTTTTAGGAACCCTAACCTAAAACCTAAACCCTAAACCTTGCGTTAGGAATTCACAGAGGACTCTTGGAAACCCTCATTGTTACAGGAACTTGTCCCTGCGCCCGACTCAATTCAAGGTGAGCGCTAAGCCCGAAACTCTTGCACGCTAGACCCTACCTACAGCTTGATGGGGAAGTTTCGTAACTACGTTGACCCCCAAAAGTAGGTAAAATATTTGGGGTGTTTAGGTATCTATAACTGGGCCATCTCCCTACTTATGATATTAGGGTAATGAACATAGGCCAGTCACCAGGAGTACAAGTCAGATTCAGGGTTCTGAGGTAGATCCCAACGGCCTTCGATGTCAGCGTTTCACACGAAGTTTGTGCTACCGGTCTTTTCACTGTGAAAGTCTTTTGGGATTAAGGTAGGCCCTTCACGGTGCTGCCCCATGATTACAGCTTTATACTTGCATTAACTTTTTGGGGGCTATAATTTTGCTCATGCCCACTATAAGATACAGATATCCCAAATTAGCTTTAAGTAAGGGGACCCTACTCTGTAAGCCCTAAACCCCTACACCCCAACTAGAAGTAAGGTTTTCCCGAGTGCACATCGTCCTGAACCCCAAACCCTAAACCATAAACCCAACTGGGAGGTTTCCCAAAATTTACTTTAACACGGGTCCGGAAAGTGGGGTTCCCATTATAACCTTCCTTTTGGGAACAGTAATTAGGCCAAGTTCTCGTTCAAAATGATCAGCTCTGTATAGCCTTAGATGATAGTAGTTTCCCAGCTTAAGGGGCCCCAAATATAGGACCCTATTATGGGGACGCCCCATAAGGGATCCTTTGGGAAACCCCAAACCCTATACTCATGAGAGCCCCGCCGACAGCATGCAGGGCGCTCGAGCCTTGGAGACAGGCCTGCGGCCTGGCACCAGAACGAACCTACGGGGCCCAAACCCGGCACCATTGGCCCCCTGACAACGGCGGGATTTTTCGAAAACGAAAAGAGCAAAAAACAGCAAAAAGACCGCAGGTTTGCAGGACCTCCAAGGGCCCAAGGCCCTACGGGGGCCTCCCAGCGACCTCCCGGGGCACTCTAAACTCAATTTTGGGGCGGGCTGGGGTTTTGACTCAGGGACCTCTCAAGGCCTTCAGCACACCTTTTTTTTGGGGCTCCTGACATCATCACATGTCATCATGATGCTTCTCGGGGCTTCTTAGAGCATTTGGCAAAAGCCACGGTGGAGGAGGGCCAAGGCCTCCGCTACACCTTTCCATTGCTTGATTCCTTTTTTATCGAAATACAGAAGCTCATACAGAAGCTCGAACTCCAAGTCACCGCACCTCAACTGATGCTGGCTGGGTGGTGTGGCGAGGAGTGAACAGCAGAACTGGGGAGACACGGAATCAGGAAGCTCGCCTTGCTGGGGCCGTTTGGCAGGTAGGAGCCCTAAACTCTAGTTGATAACAGTTAGGGTGGTTGGGGTGGGACCTCTGGCTAGGCGAGCCCGCGAATATAAAAGCGCCCACCGTGTACTCGCACTGATACAAACCCCAAACCCTAAACCCAAATCAACCGCAAGAGGCTCGGCTCATAACTTGACTGTGCGGGGAACAAAGTAAATACCACTCCTTCCTTGAGCGGTGCCCTCAGACAAGATCTCAATGGGCTCCACTTAGGGTCTATAGGGCTTAGGGTTTAGGGCTTAGGGCTTATAAGGTTTAAGCTTAATTCAGGGTTTCGGGTTTAGGGTGAGTTTCGGGTTGCCATGGGGTTTGGGCTTTAGACTATGGGGTTTAGCGTTGAGACCTGTTTGAAGGCTCATGGAGGTAGGCGGATTCTGATGATGTAATGATGATCTTCATAGCAGTAGTAACGAAAACCTTTACAAAATCTCCATTCGACGAGATAACTGGACCCTTCGTTGACTTGGGACAACCTGTATAAGGCCTATAAAAGGCCAGGTACTGGAATGGATAAGGTTGGTTGTAGCCTGATGACATGTGGTTTCGTTCCAGGCAGCTCCAACCATGTTTTAACGTTTAGGACTCGGGATTCAGGCAAAAGGGCCGTCAATTGAGGGCCTGCATTCATGGGCAAAACCCCCAAGCCCTAAATCACCCTAAATACTTCCAGGAAGCCATCTACAGGTGAGCAATTCACCCTAAACCCTTAGCACTTGTGTAAGAGCTTCGATCAGACACAGTTTATAGGAGTGCCGTGGAAGACTGAGGTGGAAATTACCCACCTGTAAGCTGTACCCTAATTACCCTCCTTTAATGGTTTTCTTCTTCCCTCATCACGTAGCTCAGGGTTTGGGATTGAAGGACCCTAAACCCTAAGCCCTAAACATTAAACCCTTTTGAAGGGTTTAGGATAATTTAGGTTTTAGGGCTTAGGACTTTGGATCTTCTCACTGCTGGATCTAGAGATGGGGACTACCTAGGGATATGGGGGGTTATATATAAGGGTTATATATGGTAATGGGATTAAGGGTCCCTATTAGGGATCCCTCCCACAGTCCCTAGAGGATGTAGAGATCAATCAGGCAAACTGCCTGAAGGTTTGGATCAACCTCCTCAGCTGACAAGGCACCCTTTTCAGTCGTAAGGTTCCTATAGCCCTGTTAGTTCACAGGATCTTAATTGGAACCCTAAAGCCAGAAACCCCAAGAATGTAGTAGGATCTTCTATTCCTACTACATTCTTGACGTTCCCTTGTTTAGGTTTCCTAGAAGCCTCTCATAGCTTATAGCCCCCTTAAGTAGATAGAATATGGCTTTGAGTATATGACAAAACGATCCCCCATATACACAACATTTTCTACTTAAGGGGGATTATAAGCCCTAAGCCCTAAACCCTTAACCCTAAATAGTAGTAGTTTCCATTTTCTTTTCCATTATCCCTATATGGATTATAGATGTGTAGACCTTTTTTCTGACCGAGGCGAAGCTGCAACTTTGTCTAAGCTCTGGTTTAGGGTTTAGGGTTTTCAGGGTTTTGGGCTTAGGGTTTGCGGATTTGGGTTTAGGGTAAACTTTAAACCCTACACCTTTGGTTTTTTTAAGTTTAGGGTGTTCGGGGTTGAGCTCAGCGCGTTTCGTGGAACCTGAAGTTTGGCCAGTTCTACCGGAAGCTGATGTGGGGGGAGGCCTTTAGGCTTATAGTCCTCCTGAAGTAGATAGAACATGGGGTATATGGGAACCGTATTAGAAAATGCCCAAAGCCATATTTTCTGTACTTAACAGGGACTATAGGATCTTGGGCATATGAGGGGAATGCACAAAGGTTATGCGGGTCCCTGGCAAGGAGTATATGGAAGTGTACATACTAAAATCCCGGGTTGCATTTCGTGAATGTCGCCTTCCTGTCATGCCTCTTCGGATCACATCGTGATTTCGCGGCTGTTTCTAGTTGGCGGCTTGTAACATCGTGGGGCGCTTTTTCGGGCGGGAGGGGTGAAAGTGTTTGTTGGACACTCCGGAGGCCTGTCTGCGCTCTGATGTGACAACGGGTCGCATCCTACCGTACCGTTAGCGCTGACACTGGCAATGCCAATCTCTAAGCACACTTCGGTTCCCTAAACTCTACACCCTAAACCCTGAACCCTAAATGTATAACCGCTTGAAGATGTCCTTCTTAGGGGGTCTGTGGCATTTGAGGGACTCTAGGAATCTAAGCCCTAAACCCAAAAAACCCTGAACCCCAAACTTTAACTCAGACTGTGCCCAAGGTCTGCAGCAAGGGCTTACCATCTGAGCTTAACACTGAAGGTCTCTTGGTATTATGTACCCAACAAGCTCCTACGTAGTTCCTTTTTGGGTCTGGCATGGATTTTGGTAAGGGGCTATAAGTATATGACTCAAGAAGGAACACTACGCAGGAGGGCCTGAGCAGGGCTCTGTGGGTACCGCTGCAAGCTGTAAGAGACCTAGCTCTTGGGCGGTACTGACCAGGACACATTGTGGTTTAGGGTTTAGGGTATTATTTAGGAGGACCCACCCTGTAATAGTGGCTATAAGGGATAATAAGGACTATATTAGGGTCCTCTTATATTCCTTTTTTACCACTATTACAGGGTGGGGGGGGTCCTCCTAAAATATTATCCTGATCCTTATATTGAAAGCTCCAGAGCGTCAAGCCCTGAAAGTTTGAAAGCTTTAGACTTTAGACTTCAGACCACAAAGCGCTAACCTCCGCGACAAGGCCCTAATTCTAAATGGTAGTTTCCCTAAATA
>CAJNIZ010021247.1:34154-67541 GCA_905231905.1 Symbiodinium pilosum
GTACAAGGAGGGTCCTGGTGGTTACTGACTTCAGTGCATTCAAGAAACTCGTACCTCCTCAAGTGACTTCATGGTGATCAAGCCCTCCCCCAGTCTGAAAGGATTTCGGGTTGATGTCCTTAGGGTTTAGGGTTTAAGGGTTTAGGGTTTAGGGGTTTAGGGGTTTGTTTGGGGAGTTTCTCGAAGTCACCCCGAGGACATCTTGAATAGTACCCCTTCGCAATAATGAAAAACTCCAAGGGCTCCATGCAGCCCCTTACTTTGAGTCGCCGCACCGCACCCGATACAGGAGTTTCTCCAGGTAACCTCTGCGTGACTTTACTTTCATCCAAACCCTTAACCCTAAAACCCTAGACCCTATAACCCTAAACCCTAACTAAACCCCAACCCCTAAACCCCAATATCCCTCCAATCTCTTGGGGCCTCCTCTTTTCAGAGCTTTCCATGTGGTCAGAATAAATCAAAGCCTGCTTCCTGGCCGATCTCCCACACGCACGACCCGCAGTGCCAGTCACCAAGCGTCTCGTTCAAAGTGGCGACAGCATGGGCGCAGACATAGCTAAGTATGAATTACGCTGGGCAATGTTTAGCCACCGCACTCGCCTTCACCTTTCGTGTACAAGTACGGTCAGGGTACCTGAAGTAGACCCCAAAAGGAACTTGGCAAGTGTTTTGCTCTGATCGTAAGGGGTTCTAGGAATCATGGCGCTCATTATGGCATAGCTCGCCAGCTTTAATAGGCAGCAGATTTTTTTTTAAAGGTGTCAGTTTCATGGCAGGTAAAGCCTAAATGATGTGACAAGAGCGCAGTCTCTTTCAAACATAGCGACTCGACTGCTTGCCAACGAGATTGACCACAACTGGCTGTGTGGCGGTTGTTTGGTGCGGCCTGTCTGGTGGGCCAATGATACGTCTTCGTGCAAGAGACCATTTCGGTGCAGCACGCAAAGACTGGGTCTGCAGTCCCAACACTTAGGGTCAAGGGTATAGGTCCAAATGTCCCTTAAGTTAGAAATAGGAGCTACGTAGGAGTACATTCCTTAAACGAAGTTATATGGGACACATAGGGTACACATCCTCAGGTTATGGCGAGTTTATAGATGGTATAGGGTGCATCAAATAGACCGGGCTCGAAATGCTATTAATTCAAGCCCTCTGTACTAGGGTACGGTGAACATTCTCAGTCACATACCTGGGCTGGCTGCACGTGTCTTTCAAGGAGTGTTCGAAGTTCCAGATCCAAAGCACAATTCTGCATGTCCTTGTAGTCGCACTGTAGGATCCTGACAGCCACCAGCCGTCTGCCCTTCTAGCCTTGATGTAGTCAAGAAACCAGACCTAAACCTTCCTCCTACCCTCTATTAGGGCCAAAGTACCCACTATTAGGGACCACATATCCCCAATTAAGGGTACAAGGAAGGTCCTGGGAGATACTCTCACTTGGTTCAACCACCAAAAACTGCACGCGTTGCAATACCAGGGCTGACAGGCAGATCTCCTCACTAAGGCCATGGAACCTCCCTCCAACTGAGGGAAAACCCAAGCTAGAATTAGGTAATAATAGTAGTAAGAATAGTAATAATCGTAATAACCTAAAAGCTCTTAGGCCGACGATTGCAGATAGCAGTATTATTTTTGTGATATTCCTAGGTACCCCAGTAGTACCCTTTTGCCCTTTTTTATTGTGGGGTCTCCTTATTAAAATTGAATAGTAGTAAAAAGGGTACCCTTATCATTAATGGGTTACTGGGGAACCTAGATTCTGACCTGGACTCCATCCCCAGTCTCTGCTGTGTTTGCACGGACTGCCAAAAGTGCAGACTGCAGTTGGAAGATGCGGCGGCCTTTCGGAAACCCAAAGCAGTGACGTTTGGTTTGCAGTGCAGTCGAGTTAGAGTACCAGAAATCTTTCCATACACTTTGTCTACACCCTTGTAGTGCCCTTGACTGGGGTTTCCTGGGGTAGGTTTTGCAATTAACTGGAAATCTCTATTACAGTACCCTCGATCCCTGTATAATCCTCATAAACACAAAAAAATGTACTTTTATAGGGCCCCAGCTATCTGCTATGAAAAGATAGCCTTTGCCTCAAGCCATAAGGCGAAGGGGTGCTGAGGGGGGAAAGCTGCAGCCCCGTTTGGAGGGATTTAGGGTTTAGGTTTTAGGGTTTAGGGTTAAGGTTTTTAGGGTTCAGGTTTATTGGGGTTTCCCAAAGTTAGGGGTACGTAAAAACTACTGCAAGCCCGTGCTGTACTCTCAAAACTGCCCTGTGCCTCTTCGCTTTTCGAGAAGAAAAGAACCAAAACCCTAAACCCAGAGGGTCCCAATAATTAGGTACTTGGGTCTAGGGTAAGAGCAATTTCGGTAGAGGTTTTGGGTAAGTATATGATTATTAGGTACTTGGACCCTTAGGGAAATCTGAAGCTCTGAAGACCAAGCCTTAAATACAAGAAGTTTCCGAGAGCCCGGTCGAGTGAAGTTGGCCTCTCCTGGCGTTGATTTGGTTTAAGGTTCGGGGTTTAGGGTTTAGGGTTCAGGGTTTGGGGTTTAGGGATTAGGGTTTAGGGTTCAGGGTTTAAGGTTCCGGGTTTAGGGTTCAGGGTTTGGGGTGTAGGGATGAGGGTTTAGGGTTTAAGGTTCCGGGTTTAGGGTTTAGGGTTCAGGGTTTGGGGTTTGGGGTTTAGGGATTAGGGTTTAAGGTTCCGGGCTCGGGGTTTATCCAGAGTTACCAATGTTAACTGCAGGGGGGGGGGGGTTTAGGGTTTCGGGGCTTGGTACTTGAGGCACTTAATCATTATTCTGTGGGCATCGTTGTTTTTTTGAAGGGTCCCGATTAACCTAGCAGACTTCCGGGTTTGCATTGTCAGTATAGCCCTAAGTGTTCGGATGTCAAATCATTAGGGTTTGAGGTACTCAACATCATTCAGGTTGTATTATTTGACAGCCCACGATTCGGGCACTGGCCCCCTTAGGCTAGGGGCTTCTGGAGGTTTCGGGCCTCCATACTACAGTAACCCAGACCAGTTAAAGGATGTTGAAGGATCCCAAAAGTGTAACGAGTTTCCCCAATGTAGTTTAGGGTTTAGGGTTTGCAGAGTCATTTTGTTGGGGTCTATCTTTTGGATCCCTAAACCTGAAACCCTAAACCTAAAATCCTAAACGCTCAACCGCGGATCTGGAAACGCTTAGGTCCAACTTTCAGGGGGCTGCAAAGGTGGGATGAAGGTAGGGTTTAGGGCTTCGTATATACTCTATTATATTGGGTCTTATTTCCGATACCCCGCCCTCCTTCATCCACCTTTTAGGCCCTTTCAGGCTTGTGGCGGAGGTTGGGTTTCAATTGAGCTATAGTTAAACTCCTGAAAGAGGGTTATATAGGGGATTATATGCAGCTACTGCAGAGGTCCTTAAGAGGAATCCTTTGAGTTGGCCTGGAGTAAGTTTATGGGGGGCTGTCAAGATGATAATCCATTTGGGGTTCCAATTACAACACCCCGCTATCGGCGGTAACCCAAAAGTCCCTAAGGGTCCAAGGGACCAAATACTAGGGCTGTAGGCCCCGAATACCATTCAGATTGCGGTATGTGGGCCTCGAAACTCATTATTTGAGTCCTTGGACCCTTAGGGAAATGGCCACCATGTGGAAAACCCACCATATCAGATTTTCTATATGCATCAAATTAGATTCAGAGGTGCTAGAGCTTTTGAAATTTCTCATTCTGTCATGATGCTTGAAAGTTAAAATTCAAATTGGTACTATTTCGTATTAAGAGCCCCGAATTCGGTAGCATTTGCTCGGGCTCTCCTATGTAGTTTCTTATTGAGTCATACTTTACGTCCTTACGGAAAAAGCATAACAAACCCACAACTCAAGAAACAGGAGAGGAGACCAGAAAATCAACGCCAGGCCAGTGCTGAATTCGCATGTTCCCCTGATGGAGGTACAACCTCCATGTAGTGGCCGACAATCTCGTTAATCTAAGGCTAGAACTACGGGCCCTTAATCCCAAGGTACTTCTATGCCTACTATAAGCCTCCACGAACCCAATTCAGGGATCATAGTTAGGACCCAAGAAACAAATAGAGGCCACATTAGAGGTCCATGGTTAGGACGTAAGAGTTACAAATCCTCTGGGTTCGGGGCTTAGGGTTCAAGATTGAAATAGGTCTTACAGTACAGTGCATGCGCGAACCTTGACCCCTGACCGGTAGGCTAGAGGACCAAGCAGACAAGCATAGGGTATAGCTACAGCAGCTTCATACTTTCAGCTACATAAACCACCCGTACCTAGAGTAACCTAGACGCTTAAAGCAAGGTAAACGTACCAAAATATCAGGAACAACATCCGTTCCTCTAGGTAACTCTAAACCCCAAACTCCTAAACCTTATTTCAGGTCAGCATCGTCTTGTCTTCCTATGTCGTAGTCTACGACAGGGTTCAGGGCGTACTTGCGTAGCATATCATCTGAAAAATTAAAGCCCTTAAACCCTAAACGCTAAAAACTAAACCTTAAACTCTAAACTAGACCCTAAACCCTAAACCCTAGCCTTAGGATGGTAAATATGTTGGGTTAGGGTTTAGGGTTTAAGTGTAAGCCTTTGGCGGCGCTTGTGGAATTCAAGACGGTAAGGAATTTAGGGTCTAGGGCTTTCTGGAAGCTACTCACAGAAAAGCGCTTTTCCGATGGAACGGGGCAGCGAATCCTCGGGAACAGTGTGCAAGATGTGGAGTCATTGTTTTGGGTGGGGGGTTACATATCTTAAGGCCTATATAGCCTATAGTAGCATATTCGCGTGCATAAAGGATTCCGCTATTCATGGCAGCTCCCATATTCCCTGTGCTACAGGTCCCACTTCTGTGTGAGTAACTTGCACGGTCAGTCCCGACTGAAGGGCGTCGTGAAGGCATTAGCCTTTGACCCTAAACCCTAGGCTTTAGGGTTCAGGTACACCCAAAACCCTAACCCCATGAACTTAATGGACGGGCTTTACTCCTCCACCGACCTGACTACATCTTGCCTCCAGAAAGTGATGACTTTCGTCAACTTGCCCAGTCCACAGCTCCAGGGGTCTCTAGGGCCTAGCGCAAGGGTTTAGTGTTTAGGGTTTAGTTCCCTGGAACCGCATGATGTCAAGTTTCGCCCTTGGTACGGTAAAGCTCAAGGTATGACCAGGTGATATCCTATTGTCCTGTACGATTACCATTACAGAGAGCACTTTCGTTTCGTGATATGAGCTACTGCCAGTAGTCGGTTTTCCAGAGGACCTTTAAGGTCGGACAGTTCCCTAATAGATTTTTAGGGTTTTGGGTTTAGGTCTTCTGGCCCTAAACTGTATAAACTCTTGAGTGTTTAGGGTTCAGGATGGTTCAGGGTAGGTTTCGCTATATAACATAGACCCCAGTCGTAAAGGTCCAAACCACATGATGATCATATGCTTGAAAAGCGATTATACTGCTACATGGATCCCAAAACACCTCTAAGGCTCCAAATCGCCCAAAGGTAGCATCCTTCCACTTCATGGCCCAGCGTAGAGATTCTCATTAGATTTAAATCCCCCCGGTCCCCAAATTGTACCCTAAACCCTGGACCCTGAGCCCTTGACGAGTTTGTCGGCTGACTTAGCCCTAGCAAAGTCCGACAGGTCTCTTGCCTGCCAGTCCTCTCGGCCCCACGTTTTTCTTTGGATTTAGGGTACCTAGAGCTCCTATCACTTTGGGACTTATGTGCAGCTTTTAGAGTAGCATAATTCCAATGAACTTTCTACGGTATTTTGTTTTTCGAGTCACCATGCACACATAAAATCGAGCGCTGTACGGAACATGTTGGTATCTCCATCTTGCCTGATGTTCTCCAGTTAGCTTGTTGAGGGCTTTGTAAGAAGGAATATAATTCTTTCTGTAGAAAAATGCATGTATGGTTAGCTGAATAGCCTTCGGGTGCTGGCCCACTTGCCAACATTTGCAACAGAAAACAGAGGGACCTCCATTATACGTAGACACTAAAATACTCAAATCCTGATTCTAGGCACGCCCACCAAAAACCAGTGTTCAGAAACACAAAATTATACAATCTCTCAAAGAAGAACGTCCACCAGCAGCCAACCTGAATGCCTTAAGCATTGCCAGTCCAAAGACCCTCCCGCGTGATGTCGGGATCAAAATTGATTACCATTTTCATTCTTCTGGTTTCCTTGTATGACTTTGGTATAGGTCTCCTCAACTAGTACTCAACATGTTGGAATTTTTCAGGCTTCTGAAAAGCAACTTTTGGTGGGTCGGAGTAAGAATCCAAACCAACAAGTGGCACCAATTCCCAAAGAGAAGCTACATTTCCAGCGCTGCAGGTGTAGATGATGTCAATCAGGCAGCGAGCAGCGGACTCAAGTTATATTATGCGAGCTGTACTGTAGACCCCTGATAAGACACCCCCTCCCCTTAGTAGGGATTACAATAGGGATCCTAATATTGAGGCCCTTAAAAGCGGGGGTTTGTTAATCATGGGCCTACATTACCCTATAGTCCTCATCAGTTAACCTACTGGTTTTGGAAGCCCTGTCACAGCATGCCTACTGGGCCTGCTGAGTTGAAAGTCAACCCTCAACCCTGCACTCCTTAACTCTCAGCTCACCATGTCGTAAGCGCCCTAAACACGAAACTCTGAAACCCTAAAACCCAAAACCCTGACCCTACTAAACCCTAAACCAAACAACAACCCCACACTCCTAAAGGCCAAGCCCACCAGGCTGTCCCAGAGCGAGCAAAGTCCCTTACTCAAGGATCGTATCACCTTAGAATCTAAGGTATTATCCTTAGCTAGGGGCCCAGGGTTTTTTGGACCCTGGGTTTAAGACACATCCAAGGGTTTTTGTTCGAGGCCGGCTGGGCTGGTTGCATGGCAGCCTCTTGGTCCCATTCCCTCCTACAGGAACTGTGACCACAATGGGTACCGGGATTTCTAATAGCCCCTTAATACAACCCCTAAACCCTTAGCCCTAAAACCACAGAACCTAAAACCCTAAATACTAAAACTCTAAACACTAAAACCCTAAACCCTAAAACCCAAAACCCAACACCTCAACACCCTAAAACCCTAAAACCCTTTAAGGGCAGTTACTGTGAGGGGGAATGACCCAAGCCGTGCCTATGAGCCGGGCGGACAACACCTCGGAGCGAGGAGTGAAAAAAACCAAGGGTTTGGACCCTGCAAATGACCGGAGATATTGGCGTCTACTATTTTGGGGTTAAGGGTTTACCTAGACCCCCCAAGTACCCTAAAATAGGGTCTATGTAGCTTCTATTTGGGGATACCTAGGGTCTATAGAGGGTACTTGGGGGGTCTAGGTAGGGTTTAGCGTTTTGGGTTTTAGGGTTTCGGGGTTGGGGGTTAGGGTTTAGGGTTTGCGGTTATCTGAGCTGCGGACAAAAGATAGGTTGGGGGGGGACATATAGGGGGTTAAGGGGAACGCCTAAGGAGTATTTTTACAACTTTAGTCCAGGGCTCATATTGGGGGGTGTGTAGTAGATTTTGGTATATATACGGATATCACGAGGTTATAGGGTACAAGTTACCCGTGGTCAGTGTCCATTATACCAGGGCCTAGGGTCGTTATCTCAAGAGTGGAGGAATCAATCAAATGGAGAAGTTGAAAACAAAGGGTTTATGTGAAAAAAGGGTCCAGTTAACAACAATCAGAGGCTTTGCGATTTTTAACTTTGCCATTATTTAGGGGTTCATAAAATGATTGACTTTGAGCCCTGAGGGTGACTTTGGAAGATTGGGCCCACATTTGGGAGTTGAAGTTGTATTTTCACAAGATGGTGGCTAAAGGCTCGGGTCGAAGACGTTAGGGCTTAAGGCTTGCGGTCTACCGGATTTTGGGGGGATACTGTAGGAGAATCTCAGGATCAGTAGTGTTCAGGATCTGCGTTAGGGAATGGACGAGACCCCACTCCCTTGCTCCAGAGACATGTGCGTCTAAAAGTTTAGGTGTGCTCCCAGAGGGGCATGCCTTCTCTACCTCCAACCATGAAGTTGTTTTTCTCAGTCGGGTCTGCGTCAACAAAGAGAGGGCTCCCCCAAAAGCTCGCAGAGGATTTGATGGAGAGTTTTCAAAACATGGTCTATTTTTCGTCGCCCAAGAGGGTAGGGTCGAGGGTTTCCAGAGGTCATAGGGGTGCACTAGAGCGGAGACCAAGAAGAGGCCATAATGTTGACAACTCCCTGAATTTGAATTTCAGGGTGTAGGGTCCGAGCGTGAGATTAGTGAAGCTGGCGGGAGGCGGGAGATTCCAAGATGGGTGGCGGATCACGCTTTTTTGTTCCCCTTTTGGGAGATCCGTTTTTCGGGCTCACCGTCTGTTTGGGTGTATATGGGATATCCCAATGTTGGGGTTTTGAGTACCTTAACTCGAGCACCTAGGCGCTGCTCCAAGACAAGATGCTCGCAGAGAAGGTTTCGCTAGTCATAGTCCCCCTGAAGTAGATAGAATATGGGGTATATGGGGATCATATTACAATATTCCCAAAGCCATATTCTATCTACTTAAGGGGGACTATAACCCTAAACCCGAAACCCTAAACCTTGACTATAACCTTTGGGGTGTAGCTTGGTGCAGTCTACAAGTGTCAGAACCTCTGCATCCCAGATTTGCTTAGCGGAACCCGGCTTGATACTCGGTCTTGAGCTTAAAGAAATTAGGGTTTAAGGGTTTAGGGTTTAGGGTTTTGCTTAGCTTCAGGCAAGCTTTCCTGAGACCCAGAAAGTTCAGAATCTCTCAATTAGGGACCATACCATAGATGACACTGAGGATCCCTAGTGTGATGTAACATTAATGTCCTAATTAAGGGACATTAGGCCTTCTGGATACTGCAGCTCGCGTATCCTGTTTCCAGATGATGACATGCCCTCAGCTTTGACACAGACATGCGGGAGATTGCCCGGAGCATGGTCGTCCATTATCCGCCTATTTGGGGAATGCCGGGATGCTGTATAATAAGAGTTCTCAGAAGGCTAAGAGCGTCGGGCACTTCCCCTTTATCTTGCATGGCACTGCTGGAGTGTGGGTCGTAAGTCGTCTTGGCCCGGCCGAGTGCCTGTGCCGACCAATGAAAGACCTTCCGGCAAGTTATGACAAGGTGCGTGCTTAGCCAGTCTTGCAATTGCCATCAGAACAGCTTGCGAGTCGAAAATTTGAAAATGGATGTGCTGACGGCCTTGTTTGTTAAGGGTGGTAAGGTCTTGCTCTTCTTGTTCTTCTATGGTTATTGGGGGCCTCAAAACAGGCCGTTGTTTGGTTGGACCTCTTGCTTCGGGTGGTTTTCCCTAATAGTCGGAGGTTCCTTCACACCGTTCATGGATGAAATCTTGCGTCACCCTGAGCCCCTTAAACCCTGGGAATTGGGGTTTAGGGTTTGGGGATTGAGATTTAGGGCCCTAGGTGATGCAAGATGTCCTCCGTGCAAGATGTGGGCATACAAGTGCCCTAACTGGGACTATTGCCATAGCTCCACTCCCCTCATAATACCCCTGCATACACCCAAACATACACCCAAAATGGTAGCTATTCCTTGATCGCATACTAGTATGGCAGTATACTTCTAGGATTTGTTATTATGGGGTAGGGATTCTCCTAAACCTTAAACTTTTCAGGGGAGATGACCACTTGCCCAGGCATTCACCTGATTACCGCGCTGTAACTGGGTGCCTGTAAATTGTTCTTTCTATGCCACTCACCCCCACTTCCCTGCAAGGGGGATACTCGGAGTTTAGACAATTGCTTACATGTGTTGATGCGTACAAGCGTATATACATACAGGCACGCATTGACGCACCTGCTTAAATACCTGTGCCATGAATATGCACATACATACATACATACATACTGACTTACTTACTTACATCACGCCACATTGCATTACATTACATTACATCACATCACATACGTACGTACGTACATACCTACATACGCACCTACGTACATGCATACATACATACATACATACATACGTACATACACATGTGTGTGAAGCTACAGACGCTTACATGCGCAGTCACGACAACTCCCTAAGCCCTGAGCTCATACCCTCAACCCCACCCCAAACCCTTTGACCCTGAAACCGCAAACCCTGAACCTAAGCCCTAGACCCTCAACCCTTTGACCCTACACCGCAAACCTGCCGTCTCGGTACCCATCCCCAGACGAGTAGGACCCCATATAGGCAGTTTTCCAAAGGTAGTAATCTTCCACATGACCCCTTTGCATCCCTTTCCAGGTTCCATGTTAGATTCCGGTCAGGAAGACTGAAGCTACAACCAGATACTATCCCATAGTTCAATTTTTTGCTGATGTAGATGACATTAATGTTTCGATACGTGCCTGGTGCTTGTGTTGTTGCATTATGCTTATGGACTCCTTGCGTATCACTCTGGTCTAGGGTACCTCAAATAGACCGCACGGTCAATACAGGTAATTCAGAGTTTAGTGTTTAGGGACTGAGGGGGTCAGGGCTTAGAGCCTACAATCCATAAGCCTTAAAGTTTGCCACATATCCGAAGGTTCCATTTCATTGCTCATGTTTCTTTCCATCTGGTTCTTCATGAATTTTGCTGACTTAGGTTCCTGAGCCCTAAATCCTATAGATCTCTTTACTCTAAACTCTACTTAAGCCCTACATGCTACACCCTGCCCTAAACCCTAAAACCTTAGACCTGAAACCCTGAACCCTAAACCCTAAAACCCTAAACCCTAAAACCCGAAACCCTAAAACCTTAAACCCTAAAACCCTAAAACCCTAAACCCTAAAACCCTAAAACACCATGTTTTCGGGAGAGCGTAGGTGGTTTGGCGGGTGCCGCTTGCGGAGCGCTGGTGGCGGGACCCTGGGGTGGCGCCGCGGGCACAGGGGGATGCCGGCGGTTCGGGGTTCGCGGCTTTGGGGGCTTAGGGTATACTGGGATAATGGAAAATAAAATGGAAACGACTATTTATAGGGTCTACCTAGAGAATCGAAACCCTGAACAAAAAGTCGGCTCTGATTCGAGAATCCGGGTTTCAGAGACATGTTGAGCAAACCCCGGGTTTGAAAGTAGTATCCCGGGTTTGACAAATTTGGATAGAACCTCTTGAACCGAAACCACGGGTTTACCCGTGACAAACCCGTGATTTTGCCCGTGACGAACCCACCCGTGACCGCGTCATGGGTTATCGAGCCGTTGCCAAACCCCGGGTTTGAGACGAAACCCCGGGCCTGGAGCCTCCGCCGACTTTTTTCACGGTTTTGGATTCTCTAGGTAGGGGTTTAGGGATTTAGGACTTTGGGGTTCGGGGTTTGGGATCTGTATATTCTGCTGCGCACAATTCTTTCCCTGTTCCCTAGACACCCTAAAACCCCAAACCCTAAACCATGATGCCCTATACCCCCTCTACAGCAATTGAGGTAGAGTGCAGAGGTACAGGCCTTTAACGAGAGTTCCCCGTTCTGGGGAGCTACCTGGGAGGTGGTTTTGGTTTTTGGGTTGGGTTTTAGGGTGGGTTACGAAATTGCTCTTTGGCATGATCGTGTGGTCACTTGGCAAGCATGCCCAGTACCACAGGACATGGGAGTTTCCCCACATGATCCCTGTAGATTTCTTAGCACGACCCTCAGACTCGCCTCATAATCCCGATGTATCCGTCGGGCCCCTATGTGGCCCTGATTCGAGTTGGAGGTGACGCGGTTTCAAGGCTGCTGGCCTCACGCCACGGTGCCTTAATTTCTGTGCGGTCCCCATAGTTTTGCGCGGGACATAGTTACCCTCGTGGCGACTGTCCACTTCGACGCGGGGCAGGAGCGGCCGAAGGCGGCCTTGAAGAAGTTCTGCCAGGAATTCAAGGAAGTGAGTTCGGAACCCCGGCCCCCTACTTCAGGAACATGTGCTTCCAGGGCAACATCGACAACCGCCTGTAAAGGCACGAGGAGGAGCAGCCGGGCAGGTGCAGAATGCCTGAGAGGCGAGAGTATGAGGGCCGAAACGCCTGGCCCATAGAGTTGTTTTTGGGGTCGAATAGCTTAAGCCATAGAGTCCAATACCCCTTCGGCTACATCCCGAAGTAAGGGCTTACGGCTTAGCATGGTTAAGGGTTCAGGGCTGTACCTGCAGGAATTTTGCTTTTGGCTTGAGCTCTTCAACCCTGAGCACTTCTCATAGCTCCTTGCACTACAATCTCCCGCAGTCCCAAACTCTGAAAATCTTAAACCACAAACACTTGCCATAACCCCTATAACGGGAGCCGAAACCCTTACCGCCCTAAACCCCAGACTCTACTTTTAGCAAGTCTTCCGGCAGATGGAAATCGGTCCGACAAAAAAAACTGAAGCCCAGTCCCTAAAGCCTAATCGCTCAAACCTAAGCTGAAATCCTTAAACCTAAAGCTGAAACCCTGAAACTTCAAACCTAAACCTTAAACCCTGAACCTTAAACCCTAAACCCCTTGAACTTCATGGCACGTCCTCGCGCTCAGGCTGTGGGAGTCGGAGTGGGCCTCTACCTCGAGAAGTGCCCCAACCCAGCTTTTTGGGGTTTAGGGTTTAGGGTTTGGGGTTTGGGGTTTAGGGTTTAGGGGCTTAGGGTTTAGGGTTTAGCCTAGACCCCCCCAAGTACCCTAAAATAGGGTCTAGGTAGCTTCTATTTGGGGATACCTAGGGTCTATAGAGGGTACTTGGTGGGTCTAGGTAATCATGTGGGTCGTAGGATTTTTCTCTTAAAGGGCTTCTTTTCCACGTTAGGGTTCAGGGTTTTAGGGTTTAGTAGGTAAAAAATAATCGGTACATGGAACAATTACCTCCCTAAACCCTAAAGCCTAGTAACCCTAAACAGCATGACGCTCGGACCTGCTGAGGGGCTGCAGTAGCCTGGAAGTCTGACGTACCTGAGATGCAGGGTTTAGGCTGGATACAGCCCTTTAGGGTTTAGGGTTTTAAGGCGCATGGATTAATGGCTCAAGGCTCAGATTCAGAACCCTATAAGGCCTTATTACATTATTGAGCCTCATATAGTCGTTATTAGCTCCTTAAAGCCGGGACATTCAAGAACCAAAATGCACTCGGACACAAGTGAGTAGTGGTTCTTTTGGTGGCTGAACCCAGTAAGAGTATATTCCTTATACGAAAAACTATACCCCAAAAAGAGGATAGAATCTTGCTCTATAATGGGTACCATAGTATCCCCAAATAAAATACGACTCAAGTGGACCCAACAACCTACAGCCTACAGGCTGAGTCCTTCAACGAACACGGCCTGACTTCCAAAATCATCCAACACCCAAAAGACTGACATGTCCAAGAAGGAAATTTTGGGGACACTAACCATAATAACCATTATTGGAGGCAAGAACGGGTAAAGTCGCTATATTACAAGCCCTAAACCCCAAGCCTAAACAACATTTGGTAATTTTCGAAAAAAGTGGGACCCCGGTACAGACATACAAATTCTATAATCCTACTACGTGGACCCCCAAAAGGTACAACTGATCTTGGGAAACCCCCATTCTGCCCTGGCAAGACTGCATATGGACTGAGTCGGGTACTCCGGGACGATGTAACCCAGGGTGGCCAGCATAGCTACGCGTCCTTGGGCGTCAGGCAATCCCTTACTGTGGCTTGGGTAGCTTCAAGGTTTAGGGCAGGGTAAGGTTTTGGATTCGGACATTACTAATACCTTCAGGGAGAGTGGAGGAGTGAATATAGATACTAGTTTAAGGGAGTATAGGGTAGTTTCCCAAAATAGTGGGACCCCAATTTAGACCCCCCCAAATAGTATAATCCTTATTATAGGGACCCCCAAAATGGTTCCCCTAATTTTGGGAAACCCCATCTAGGGATATCGAATCCACATCCGAGAATCTCCTATGATGGACAGGTTCCATCTGCATGACTAGCAACATGCAGGTCACTAAGCGCTGTGAGAAGAAAAACACCCGAACATCTGAACTTCTGTCAGGAAAGGGGAGGAGGCTGCAAGTCGTCCAGGTAGGGACTCAGGGGAACGCCACCAGCGTCTCCTTGCCTGGGAACTGCTCGCTAGGGATATAGGGATCTACTCCGGCGCTCTCCTTCTAGCACCAAGAGTAATTAAGTGGGTTGCCTGCATAGAACCAATGTTGGAGATCAATCTCCGAAAGTCACGGAGGAGCCAAGCATTCCGGATTTTACAACCAAAGCCATTGAGATTGCTTTATCTGGCAGCCGGAGAGACTTTGTGTGGGGATTTGCGCCTTTTGGGGTGTATGCCCAGGCGCCGTTCTTGATCTCCGACGATCGGCGGCGGCGGAAGTCTTCGGCATCGTCGTCCTGGATAGCGGAAGCTTCTAGATCGCAAACCGCAATGCTTTAGCATGTTGCCGCACAGGCCTTGGCCATGCCCAGTGGGTCGAAGTACTTCATGGGCATCGTGACGCCCAGTTCGTTCTCGAAGGCCTTGCAGACCTGAATTATTAAAAACTGCGGGCAAGGTGCAGCGCAAGGCATGGGACTAATCTTTGGTAGAGGAACCGTGGTGGAGACCCTGCGGCTGCGCGCGGCGCAGGCGCCGGCCACAAGCAGTGCCGCGCCGGCGGTGGTCGCCAGGCTGGAGGAGCCTTCGGCCTGGGCGCGCGCGCCGCTGCGGAGGTGGGTCGCCGGTGCCTCATGTGGAAGAGCTGCTGGGTCTTCAATTTCAAGGCGCGGGGGGTACTGCAGGGAAAGCTTGCATGAAACATATCGAATCCGATCATGTCTGCCATCCCCAAACTTGTAAGCCCCTTTTGCGCCTGAGCCTGAGTGGTCCGCTGCACGCCAGGCACAAAGGCCTCGCTGCAAAGCCAGGCGCCCGCAGCAGCTGCTGCCATGACCGTCAGAGGCTTAGCCTGAGATTTGGGGCGGTTTCCAAGTCGGCTTGAAGGGTTACAGGGATATATCGGGATGTATGGGGGTCTGTGCCACAGCAGCACGTCCCACAGCACGATTGCACGCAAAGTGACTCTGTGGCTTTACACCCTATTCTGCGGCGCCGCATCACAGCCAACCCGAAAACCGAAATCGCCTAGCTCTTCAACTCCTAATCTTAATACTGTTCTTCGATGTAGGGTAAATGAAGTGCTCAGACCTCCTACGTCCACCATAGGACCCCGCTCCCCCAATCCTAAACTTTGCAATCTCCCTCGAATCCAAAGACCCGAGGCCTAAACGTGCCAAACCCATATTTCCCGAGGGTCTCAAGTACTCAAGAATTGAATCCTCGGGAATTGTGTCACCACACGTATGCTATTCGGTTCGGGGGAAATACAGATGACAATTCAATACTTGCACCTGTAGGGTTTGGATTTACAAGGTCGAAAGAGCTCCAGCAAATTTCGCTCAATGCTAGGGCCAGGGGTTCTCAATTCCAGGTTTCGTGGATGGAAAGTTCATCTCGGTTTCAACAATGGACCTCTGGCACATTCACCACCATTCACTCTACCACACGCTGTCCCAGGCGGCCAAACCACCCAAACCGTGCTCTTTTTGGGGTTTAAGTCCATCTTAGTCTCTCTTCCAGAATAACCAAGGCTTAAAAAAAAAAAATAAACTTTACTATAAAGACCAAAACATAAAGCCCAAGAAGCTTAAAGTTCTTCGATTGGCGAAGTGAGTAGTCAACAACCAAGAAAACATTTTTACAGCCCGCAATCTCCTGCTTCCAGGCTTCTGGGAGGCCACTTATATAACTAGTGCAAGATTTCGTCACTGGAGCTTCGGGTGCCGAAAGGTCCGTAAAAGTATGGCAACAAGCCCAGCTACTCTGTAAACCCTTTGGGTTTAAGGTTGTAGGCCCAGAACCCTTCAGGAGGTTTTGATGACTGGAGGCAACACACTGCATCCTAAACATGGGTGCCCAAACCCTGAACCCTACACCCTAAATCCTAGACTAATCAGCAGATTTGCGGTGCCACAGCCCCCAAGCGTATCATAGTTCTAGGGTCCGACGTTGTGTTACTAAAGTCCTCTCATCATAGACCATACACCCTAAAACCGCAACCTACAGGCAATACCTGAAGCTTGACGTCCTCGAACTGTCGAATCCTCTACGATTCATGTACCAACTTGCTGGGCACTTTGTCCCAAGTACAGCACTCTACTATAAATTCTACGAGCCCCCAACCATCATCGCAAACCTTCCAAATGATTGAGGCCAGGAACCGCCATGATCTTCTAAATTGGCAGCTGAGGCTTTAACGAACCTCCTGGCTCCTTCTTTTGAGCCGCTGCTGTACGTTTCAGGGTACGCTTTTCAATTTTAGCTTTATGTTCCGTGCACTAGGCTCCATGTTAATTTGGGGAAGGGTATGGGGCTTCAGCTTAACAAAGCTTGAGCACGCTGTTTCTTGGGATTTTTGTTAGCGGCTTCAAATGCCTGGCTAAAGACCCTAGGCCCTAAACCCAACAGCCACCCGGGTCGAGGGCGCAGGCGGTGTATATAGTGTCAGTCTCTCAAGTCTGGGGCAAGAATGGAGGTTTGAGGCTTAGGTTGGGTTGGGCCCCGAACCACTAGTGCTGACCACAAGGGATAAGAGATTTATAGGGATTGCATGTAGGGGCATTAGACCGTTCAGGCATTTAGCTTATAAGGTTGGATCAACGCGCTCGTGGTATGGGTCCAAAACCCTAAAAACCCTAAATCCTGAATCTTGAATTTCTGATATACTGAGCGTCTGCTCGAAAACCCAACAAGCCCACTCAAGGGCCCACCAAGCAAGAGGTACGACACCACATTATTGGCGTGAGTGTGCGGGGGCCCTATAAAAATCAAGTGTTCAAACCTACCCTTGTGGAGAGATTCAGGACATCGTCGAGATGAGACGTAACCTGGGAGGGTAGGTTGTTGCAGGGCATCATACGGATGTAGTCCCCCTTAAGCAGATAGATACGGGGTATATGGGGATCTTCTTATTATAGTATACACACAGCCATATTCTACCTACTTAAGGGGGACCGTACGTCCATCAACAGCAAGGGCCAGTAGACTCAGGACAGTTTTTCTTCGCGACGTCGCGGTGCGCCATCTGCTTGATCAAGTATGGCTCAGTTCGCCCTGTACAAGAAAGCAAAGTATATTACCCAAAACTATTGTTACCATAAACCGAAACCCTAAACCGCAAACCCAAACCCTATACCCCATATAAACCCTACACCCAAGGCCTACACCCGATGCATACGGTAGCTTATAGTCTCTAAGAAACTCTAGAACAGGATATTATGTGCCAGGTTGTAGGTTGGGTTTTTCCCTACCTCACCACTGAAAGAGAAGCCGACGTCCACGGAAGCGTATGGAAGCGTTCGATGTGCCTGGCCGCAGATTGCAAGCTTCTCAGACAAAACCATGCACAAGCCGTGTGTGATGCCATGATTTCAAAGGTCTCAACCCCTATACCAAGGACTATGGGAAAATGTTTAGGGAGTATCATATGATGACGAATTTGTAAACCGAAGATTCTGCAGTAAGGAGCCACCAAGAGTCAAATGATAGTCATGGGGGTCGGGCAGTCAAAATCCACCCTAAACCTCTATCTAAACCCCACAAGTATGTAAAATAATAGCCCTAAACCCCCAATAATGGCCATAAACGCCATTATTTTACATACTTTAGGGGTCCAGGTATCCTAATCCCTAAGCCCCAGAAGGGATTGGAACGGCGGGCGCCTCTTCCTAAGCACAGGAGAGCCTTGGGTTTAGGGTTTAGGGTTTAGGGTGGAAATGTTTGGTGGGGGTGTTGGATGGCGGGAGTCGGAAGAGTTTACATTCGCAAGCGCTTTCGATCGGCGTTCACGCACCTGAGGAGAACGAAAGAGGGTCCTAGAACCCATGGCACGTTTCGAAACGCGGGTGTTACGAGCTTTTCCTAACTAGCCTAGGGCAGGCTGCAAACCCTAAACCCCGCAAACTAAACACTGCGCTGCTGTTCACGAACATGAACGAAGTCACCACAAAATGGGCGTATGGTAGAATATATGGTTTCCTTATAGCGAGAACTAGTTCCAGCTCCAACATTAAACCCCCGAATACGCTTTCGAACTTGAAGTTTTATGTTCGGCCTCTACGCGTCCGGGGGTTTAGCCAAAAAAAGAGACTTGACATCATGGGACATACAGTGTTATTATAGCCGATCTACTGGGGACTATTATTGGTTCCCTTTCAGGGGGTTAGATGAAAGGCTGTCAAGGTTATGGCCTCTTTCTTAGGGCTTCCTGATGATCAGGGGCCGAACTCATAGGAATTGTGGAGTATAAGGCACTTTAAATAGACCTGAACATGATATTGGTAATAATAGAAGGCATCATCCTGCCGTAGTCATAGGCCGTCTACGCGGGGGGCCGGGAGTGGGTGCGTACCACTGATTGAGATCCTCTGCAACCCTCCAACTCAGGATTAAAAATCTGGGCCCCCTAGCATGGGCCCTTACCTTTGGGGTCCCGGAAGGAGGCCTTATATGCCAGGAATGTACCCTATAGAACCCTATTAACCCAATTAATGGCCCTGGTAAGTTCAATCTTCAAATACAATGCCAGGGCTTGGATACAAAGGCTAGGGGCTGCTGAAAACCAACCGCCATCATCCAACAACCTGTAATAAATCCCTATAACTCCTGTGAAAAGCACCCTTGACTCTAGATAAGGGCACCTCGAGTTAGAGAATTCCCCAACTCTCTTCAAACTTAAAACCCCGACAAGGGGCCTAGGCTCCTGGCAGCCACATGGTAGGGCCGGTGGTGCCGAAGAAGGCATTCCTAAGATCAATCACCATTTGGCGCGCGTTGCGCGGACATGATAGCTAGTTGGAGCAGACCCATATGTAGAACAACAATCCTCTTCTTTTTGTTGGGGGGGGTGGGGGCAGGTTGGGTGAACATTCTATATAATCAGTTGGGGCTCACGTATATATACATATATATATATATTTGCGCCAAAAAGCTTGCAGCCCCATATACGGTTGGGGTAATCCACACGAAGCCAAATTCGGGCTTTGTGAGTTTAGGGTTTATGGTAACTCAAGGCCGGTAAAGGGGGAAATTAGGGAGGTAGCATGACGGTGTGGGGTGGTGGGGGAACCCATGACATGTGGGGGACCTCAGGGCAGGGGTGCTGCGCGAGGACCCTACTCTTCAATCACCGCTTCTAGAGATCCTAAAACCTTAAACCTAAACAGCTGCCGCTCTGTGTTTTTTACAGTTGTCCAAACGCCTTTGTGTTCGATCTCTCCCGTGGCCTTTACATGGCAGTTTCCCAAAATGGGGGGACCCCGATATAGACCCCAAAATACTATAATCCTTATTATAGGGAGCTAAAAATGGCACTCCTAATTTGGGGAATCCCACACATGGAAATCTGTCAAATTGCGACCGCAGGACCTCATAACGGCTTTTACGTTGACAAAGCAATAAGCCTGGACCCCCCCTGTTTCAAAAGAAGATGTACTGGAATTTCCACGGTCCAGAGACAATAGCAGATGCACATTTAGTCGGGCATTTGAAAAAGGGATCACCTTACACATTCCAAAATGCAAACCATCCCCATAGGGAGGACCCTCAACAAAGAGATCCCAATTTTGAGGACTTTGCCCAGGGTCTCCCAGAGGACCTCTGGGCCCCTTTTCGAGGCCTCCGGCACCTCCCCTTAGGCCCCAGGATCCCTTCCAACCTAGACCCTCCTCCTACCCTCTATTAGGGCCGAAGTAGCTACTATTGGGGACCATATATCTCCAATTAACGGTACAAGGAGGGTCCTGGAACATCATAAAGAATAAACACAAGTATGTGTTGTTGACAAATACGGGCCTAACTGAGTTTGGGTCCTAAAGCCTAAAATGGAATAGGTTCGGATGGCTTGGCCGCCTCAAACGGCGTGGTGTGGGTGATGAAAGAGATGGCCCCCCACAGGGGCCATAGCTGCAATTTGCATAGAACGATGCGCACGCGCACACATGTTCTCTGAAGCCTATAGCCATAACTGCCACCTGGCTCTTGCGCAGCAAACTCTCAACCCTAAACCCGCAACAGGAGCCGAGTCTCTGGGCAACCATGCCGGTGATGGCCACCATCGCCTTGGGGTCGCCGCATGAATTAGGTTTTAGGTCTTAAGGTTTAAGGTTCAGGGTTCACGGGTTATAGGGGTCCAGGGCTGCGAAGGGTACGTTGCAAGCCCCCTAAAAGTAATCTCCCTCATAAAAGCGCGAAAACGGAGCCATTTCTGGCAGGGCCACCAATCGGCCGTTGTTCAGCTCGGCCTCAAGCGAGCGCTGGTTGCCGGAAACATCCTTGAGCTTGCTTGGCCCTCAACCCTGAACCCTAAACCGCTTAGGGTTTAGGGTTTACAGGGTTCAGGGTAGGAGATGCTCAGGGACCCTCTGAAGGGACTATAGGGATCTTTGTGGCTCAGGGCTTGGGATTTAGGATTTAGGCTGCTTAGCTTACGGCTCAGAAGAAGTTTAGGGACCGTTTTAAGAGGTCATAGGGACATTTGGTGTTTGGATTTTTGGGTGTTTTTCTGGTATGGCCCTAAACTCAAACGTTTGTGGGATCCCTTCAACTGAGGGTTTTGGGCTTGAGGTCCTTGAGTATTCTTGGCTTTGGTTTTATGTATATTGTCCCTGTAAAGGGATTCTGTAGGGGCCGTACCTAAACTCTCTTCCCCAATAACCACGGCTTAGCAAGTTGAAACTTTAACATAAAGACCAAAAAATGAAGCCCAAAAAGTTTAAAGTTCTTCGTTTGGCTAAGTAAGAAACCCTATATAACCCCTATAACCCCTATATAACCCCCATAACCGCTATACAACCGAGCATTTGCAGGGCTCGGGGGTTCATCCTACCAGCGCGTTAATTACGTCGGAGGCTGTTTCCTTGGGGTTTAGGGTTGAGGGTTTGGGGTTAGGGTTTGGGGTTTAGGATTTAGGGTTGAAATTACGGAAACCCGAAGCAATGGTAAGTTTATATGGGCTTGAGGATTTGGGGTTTAGGCTTGAAGGTTTGGGGTTTAGCGTTCAAAACCCTAAACCCTAAACCCGGAACCCCTGAACCCCTAAACCCCTAAACCCCAAACCCTAAACCCCATCAATACATAAAGGTCGTCCCGAGGTGCAGCTTGTCCCTTGCCACCAGGAAGGCCGAGCTTGGAGAAGCCAACAAAGTCACCGGGCAGGCGATCCTTCTCCTGCCTGGGAGTAGGGCTTAGGGCTTACTAGGGTAGGTTTGGGGGCCGGATAATTGCTTCTTATGGCTTTGTAAGAGTGGTATAGGGATTTTAAGGGGATCAACAATTAAAAATCATGATCAAACCTGCCCCGGCTTAGCGTTTAGGGTACTTGGAGGTGCAGGGCAATTACAACCCAATTTTAACCATGTTAGGATTTAGGGTGCTGACATTTGGGCGACAGGTGCAGTTGACGCACCAAGTGATTAGGGCTGCTTACTCAGAGCCTCCTAGCTGAATAGGGATGTATATATATATATATGTATGTATATGTATATATATATATATTTTTCATACAAGGGATATAGAGGGATGTATAGGTTTGTTTGGGTGTAGATGGTTTAGGGCCTAGGGCTCGAGGTTGAAAGTTAAGGTTGTCCTGGCATGAGGTCTCAAAACATATTGTAGGAGCTGGAAAATTGGACGATGTCCCCTCTAAAGGGATAATGCTCATATAGTGCTAGACTCGGAGATATCGAAATATGCGCGTATATATGTGTGTATACGTATACTTATATATATATATATACAGCAAGGACCCTAAGACCCCAAACCAGAAACCTTAAACACCTAAATCCTCAAACCTTAGGTATTCCCTCTTACAGTTGCAGCTGACAGGGTACTATAGGAGCTATAATAGTTCCCTCAATTAAAATGGTCCAACCTCGAAACTGAAGCCTTGGATCATTCCCTCAAAATAGCTGTTCTTGCAGAGGCTGCCTTAGGGAGGCTATGGTGACTCCGATGATTTCTTGTGATAACTGTTACTGTAAGCGTAAAGGTCCGAATTTTCAGGACTCCGAGAAAAGCGTGGAGGTGTAGAGGTTCAGGGCTTACATGGCTTACCTGGGCACGTGTCAAGTAGGTGTTCTCATGGCCCAGAGCCCGACAAAGAACCAACAAGGCAATTCATAAGGCTCAAAAATGGGTGAGCAATTGCCCAAAGCACCAGGAAGAACCAAAATGGCAGTGGTTCTGCAAAGTGTACAGAATCAGGTAAGCTTTGGGAGGCCTGGGTATGGTACGAAGATTCCACACCTGTGGCAACTCATTAATGATAAGGTTTAGGGTTCAGGGTTTAGGGTTCCGACAGAATAGCTCTTTTCAGCCAGTATGCTACATCCCTATCCCTCAACTTTACACCCCAAACTCTCCAGAACCCTTAACCCTCCCAGGACCCCGCAACCACCCAGGTGAATCCTAATTGTGGGTAATTGTTATAAAATGTAGTCAGGGGTCTTGGTCTAGAACCCACCACCCACCCAACACACCCTAAACCCTAAACCCTAAGCCCTAAACCCTGCCTCATGGGGAACAGCTCCAGGAATCCGATGAACACCGCAATCTGGGCCCAGCCCTGACCGTTCCAGCTGTTCTGTTTTCAAGGGCTGGGACTCCCTTAAAGGGCCAGGACCCTCCTTGTACCCTCAATTGGGGATGTATGGTCCCTAATAGTGGGTACTTAAGCCCTAATAGAGGGTAGGAGGAAGGTCTAGGGGGATACAAGGGTCATATATGCATATAGAGGTTTTGATTGACCCCCTTTAAAGAAGACATAGTGGTCAGATATGTATCTGTAGGGATGTTGAGATTTTTGAAGATATTCAGATTGCTCTCTGAGTGCAAGTTGTTGTGCGAGGCCCTCGCCCGAAACCCGTCCCTGGCTCAGCTGCTTGGCGACGCCTTGCATACAATTTCAGCGTCGGTCAATCTCCAAACTCCCTGGCAGCCTGGGAGAAAACATACTTTCAGCTGGCTCTAAGGATTGTAGATGAGTAAAGATAGCAGAAATTAGAGATCATGTTCAAGGAAGTTCCACGAAAAAAACCTTGGATTGCGATGATGTCTGCAAAGCAAGTGCTTCGCAACCAAAGCCTCAACAGCACTTCTTCAACTGGCAGGGCCCCCATGATACGTAGTTCCTATGTGCGGGTATTTGCGCTCTATACAGAGGACTTGGGGGTGTAGGGAGGCTCTAAGGTTTAGGGAGCTTGCCCATCCGTTCCGCAAGGGGTCCTGTGCTCGGAATGAAGGCGCCGTTGCACTGGAGTTTAGGGCCTAAACTCTAAACCAGTACGGACTGTACTCTAAACCCTAGATCCCAAACAATGTCCTTGGGCGTGGAGCCCCCGCTCCCTACGAATATAAGACGACCCTACTAAAATCACCTTAAGCCCTTACCCTAAAATTAAACCCCTATCCCTTGCCCTAAAGCTTAAACCCTAAAACCCTAAACCCTAAAACCCTAGACCCTACAACCCTAAACCCCTGTAGTATCCCTTCTTGCCTCTGCCGGCATCTTGTACAAGGCCTGGACGCCGTTGGGGATGTCAGCGAACTTCAGATCTGTCAAGGGCTTAGGGTTGTAGGGTTTTGGGTCTTAGGATTTAGGGATTCAGGGCTTTCGGGCTCAGGGTTTAGGATTTTAAGGTTTTAGGGTTTAGGATTTTAGGGTCTTAGGGTTTTTGGGTTTTAGTGTTTTATGTTTGTAGTCTTAGCGGTTTAGTGTTTTAGGGCTTAGGTTTAGAAACGAAGGTTTCTCAAATTGTTGGCTCCCTTCTCAGGGGCCCCTCTTCGACCCCCCCAGTATCTTCTATAGAGCCCAAAATTGTCAACAGAAAGCACCTACATAGACCCTTTTTACGGAAAGTGTGGGGGTCCGGGTTGTACTAAGAAACATAGTTCTTCAGTGCATGTAAGGGGAACTCAAGATGGAGATTAGAAAGGTTTAGGGTTTAGGGTTTAGGGCTACGCGCAATAGCTAAGTTTAGGCTTTAGGCTTTCGCCCCCTATGATGTGTCCAGCGCGCTTGGTGAAGCCCTAAACCCTCCACCCCTCCTGAACCCTAAACCGAGGCTAAGGACTCACAAGACCTCCCTGAGGCCCTAAAGCCTTCCTTCTGCTCCATTTGGCGTCTGGATCAGCCCTCAAAACGTCCTTAGCAAACCCCAAAAACTAAACCGGAAATCTATGGTTCATGAGCCCTACACTAAGAACACCAAAGCCGAAGCCTAAAACTAAACCCCAAGCCCGAAACCTAAAACCCCTAAACCCCCAAGCCCAAATCCCCAAAACCCCTCGCCGCCAGCCCACATGTGAGCTTTAGTCTAAACTCCTAGTATCCCCCTTACTAACTCCCATACTAGTCCCCTATATAATCCCCTATGTAAACATCCTTGAAGGAATTTAGACCCTAAACCCTAAATACTAAACCCTAAATCCTAAACCCTTAACCCTAAGCCCCTAAATCCTAAACCCTAAACCCTAAATCCTAAACCCTAAGTCCCCCATAGACTCCCTATAGAGTTTAGACAATAGCCCACATGTAGGCGGCCAAGCTGGCCTGCGCTAGGGCTGCAGTAGCCAGGCAGACGGAAGTACCTTGCTGCTTTGTTTTTGGGGGGATTGTAGGGGGCTTAGGGTTAGGGTTTAGGGTTTACGGTTTAGGGTTTCCAAATTAGTAGGCCCCCTCCCCTTCATGGGGATTAGAATAGGGATCCTAATATGAAGGCCCTTAAAGGGAGGCGGTTTATTAATCAGGGGTCTACATATGGGTTTTGAAGTTTAAGATGTAGTGTCTAGGGGTTAAGGAATGAAAGCTTGGGGCTTACGGCTGGGGGGCCCGTTTACAAGGGCTAGAGGCTGGTATGAGGATATCTCATAAAAAGCTTCTGTAGTTGTGCCGTATCTCGGGCTCTCCCTAAGTTGACATTCTGGCTTGTATGAGAGTTTTCCGAAATCTGAATCCCCTTCTATACCCCAAATTCTTAGATACTTACCCTAAACCCTAAACCTGGGAGCCCAAAACAAACAACCACTTTGGTCGTCGACCCGCACAACCCCAGACCCCCGTCAGAGCATCTTAAAAGTCGATCCCCTGAGTTGACTATAAACCCGTAGTAACTCCTAATGTAGACCCCTGATTAATAAACCCCCTCCTTTTAAGAGCCTATATATTAGGATCCCTATTATAATCCCTATTAAGGGGAGGGGGTTTATTAATCATGGGTCTACATTATACAACCCTAAGGGTCTAAGGACCCAAAGGATGGGGTGTTAGGTCCCAGATACCATTAATATTATAGTATTTGGTCCCTAAATTCCGTCCTTGGACACTTAGGGCAATCTAATACTAAACCCTAAACCCTAAACCGCGTTAAAGGTTACCCACTTCGTTCACCAGCTTTACAGTTTCATAGTTCCTTAGTTTCCGTGATCGTAGAAGTATATGAAACCCAAAAAATTAAAGTCGTTTAAAGGTTGCCTTCTCATCTACTACTTACGGTTTTTGGTCTGGGCCAGATAATTCGGACATGAAGATTGGTTGATTTCTGCGTTTTCCCCACTACTTGGTCTTGGGGTAAGGGGATACTGATATTCCAATTTCCGGGCTTCTTATGGCCTAAGCCAAAACCCTCAGCCCCAAGTCCTAGATCCTAAGCTCTAAATCCTAGACCCTAAACCAGGCTCTGGTTAAGGTGCGTTGGGGGGGGGGTCAAGGTGCCCCTTGGATCCTACAGTTTAGTGTTTATAGGCTTAGGGTTTAGGTTACCCACTGAAGGTTGTGCTAAGAAGTGATTTGGTGCGCAGTTCAGCTCGGGAACCGGAAACAATGAACTTTCAACCTCACGGAGCATTGTGTTCAAAGTGTTACTCCTATGTGGCGTGGCTCCATCTATTTGGATTCTAGCGGCGAATGTGTGCAATTTCCTGTAGCCTGTAAGTAAGGAATTTGTATCGTTAGGGTCACGGGTTTACCTTTCCAACCCAAGACTACTCAAATCCGGGAAGCTAGGGTTTAGGGTTTACCATTTCCTGTAGACTGTATAAAGGAAAGGCTTTCAAACTTAGAGTTGATGGAAATATCCTGCATGACCTAGGTCATTCCCCGTTGCAATAATTTGGTGTTTCCCAAAATTAGGGGTACCATTTCGGGGGTCCCTATAACAAGGATTGTAGTATTTGGGGATATTTATTGTGGCCCCCCCTATTTTGGGAAACTACCTATTGTTACTACAAAAGGTGCGTTAGAGGTCAAAATAGCCCCTAGTGGCATGCAGGATTCTTTCCAATAACCTTGGTATTGGTTTAGGGTTTAGGGTTTAGCGATGATTGGGAACCAAGCCCAAACCCTAAACCAAACAAAACTAACATTGAGTTTCGAGATGCCCAAACACATGAGCTATAGTCTACACTCCTAGTATCCCCCTTTATAATGGACAAGGGCATGGAAAATGAAATGAAAACTGCTATATAATATGTAGGATTATGAAGGAGATTCTAGAGGTTGTAGTCTTAACTCCTAGTATCCCCCTTAATAACCCCTATAATAGTCCCCTAAAAGATCCCCTCTATCTATCCCCCTTTAAGGAATTTAGACTATAGCTCACATGAATTACGTCTCAAGACCAGGTGTAGCCGGAAACCAAGGATCCTTCCACACGAGGAGATCGATTCAGAGTTGTGGGTTTAGGGCGCTGATCTGTACCCAGTGGCTCCTGTGCAGTTCCTTTAGGGCTTAGTGCTTAGGAGGGTTTAGGGTCCTGTGCAGTTCCTTCCTGAGCGTATTATGATTCGGGGTAGAGGCGTATCCTTAAACCCTAAACCCTAAATCGCATCTAAATAGACAACTCCATAATCAGCCCTCAAGAACCACTTTCTACAAACGCTGCTGAGGCCAGATACTCTGGGGCGATATAGCCAATGGTAGCCAGCATGGCAACGCGTCCTTGCTTCTGTAGTTATGAGTTTATAGTCCCCTTAGAATATAGGGGTTACATAGGGATAATGAAAAAGAAAATGGAAACTACTATTTAAGGTTGAGGGTTTAGGGTATAGTCCCCCTTAAGTAGATAGAATATGGCTTTAACAAGATCCCCATATACACTATGGTCTATCTACATAAGGAGCCCTAAATCCTAAACCCTTAAGGAGGACTATATATAGGGCTATGAGGAGTTTAAGATCGAGCCCCTAAGAGGTGGTCCGAAGCAAACTGAACCCCAGCTGACATAAACGCCATTGCAAACTTTAGGGTTTAGGGTTCAGGGGTTTAGGATTTAGGGTTTAGGGGTTTAGGGTTTAGGGTTCCGTTCATCACCGCAAGATGTTGGTTGACATATTAAAGTACGGAGTGGAGACATGTCGAAACACCTTGCCGTCCCAGAACGAGTTCATGATTTGGACCACTACGCATTTCCGCGAAATCCACTGTCCATCTCATACCCATGGGATTGAACCTCAACATCCCTTAGCCCTAAACCCCTAACCCCCCAACCCGTAAACCCCTACACCCCTAAACCAACTCTGAGGGGCAAGTTTCCATAACCCTCAGGGTCCAAGGACCCAAATAACAGTTTTTCAAGGCCCAAATACTATAATATTAATAGTATTTGGGCCCTAGAACCTTATTATTTGGGTCCTTGGACCCTTAGGGTAAGTAGGGGACCCAAATATAGGGTCTCTACTAGCCCAAGAGATGCCGTAGGGTTTAGGGCATAGGGTTTAAGGTTTAGGAATTTGGGTCTAGGATTTAGGGTTTAGGGTATAGGGTTTAGGATCTTGGGTCTAGGGTTTAGGATTTAGGGTTTAGGATCTAGGGTTTAGGATCTAGGGTTTAGGGTTTAGGATTTAGGGGATCACGCTGGCTGCCTATCAAGGACTATTTGGGGATTGTTTTCTAGCAGTTTAGAATTTAGTCAGGCCTCATAACCTAAACACCCAAAGCCTACCGACAGTAACCAATGTAGCTATGCAAAAAGGAATTCGTACCTACAATACTTTGGTTGCTTTACCCTGTTTAATGGTCTAGGTTGCTCTAGGCTAGGCAAACCCGACAAGCCCTAAATGCTCCTCTTACTGCAAAGGCCGCAGGAATTTAACTTAGGAGCAGCACGCTGCTACAGTCTGTCAGAAGCCCCGAAGTAGTCCAAAGCCCAACTACCAACAAAAAGGACCCCGAAATAGACCCTTTTCAACGTTAGCTGGAGGGTTCTGGTATACTCACAGCCCTAGGGCTCCAAACGGCCCAATGTAGGTACCATTTTATAGGCATTGGGGCCCAATCTGCGTCATCTTTATAGACATGGAGCCCCAGGACAAAGGTTCAGGGTTGCCCTAAACCTAAAACCCTAAACCCCAAACCCTAAACACTAATCACGGGTTCAAGTAGTACCCCCCTCTATACTTCCCCCCCTAGGTTCCCCCTTAATTAACCGTAATCAAGCCTAATTATCCCTAAATAATCTGCATTAAGGGGGAAAACCAGGGGTGGTAGTATAGAGGGGGGTACTAGTTGAACCCTAAAGCCCTAAATACTAAACCCTAGAGCTGGCAGGCAACCTCAGATACGGCCCTACGTAGACTACGGCTCTTTAATCAAAAGTGTATAGGGGTTTATTACCGTTCCTTAGGGTTTGGAGTGAGTGTTATTTTGGTTTTGAAAATTTGAAATTTTGAGATTAAGGGAATTTGGGAACCCCGAAGCAGTGGTAAGTTTACATGGGCTGGAGGGTTTAGGGTTTGGGGTTTCACGCTAAGCCCTAGACCCCTAAACCCTAAACCCTAAACTAGGGTTTATGGGGGCTCAGGACTCTCCCTGTTCTTCTGGGGGAGGGCAAGTCAGAACCATCACGAGGATAGGTTTGGGGAGGTGACTACAATAATTACGGTTTGTGGCTCTACAGGGAATATATGTATGCATATATACATATAGCTGTCTATTTGTTTATCTAAAGTGCAAAATACCTATACATATATATATATATACACATACATATGTAGGTTTGGGTTTTAAGCAAAAGCTAAACAAACAACATTTGCAAGCGTACCTCTAAGTCAGCTCAATCCGCTTACCATGACAGTTACCATTGCTGATAATCGGAATTATACTAGCCCCTTCAAGCCTCTTCAAGGACAATGACTGTAAGGGGGAAATGATCCAACCTCTAACCCCTAAACCCTAACCTCTAATCAGCAGCGGCTCCATTCTTGATCTCCGACATTCGGCGGCGGCGGAAGTCATCGGCATCGTCGTCCTGGACAAAAGGAATTCTGGTTCTAGGATTAGGGATTCGGTTTTTTTGTTTTAACCCCTCGGACTTTTACGCCTGCACGAGGTGCAAGGGGAAAAATCAGTTTGCGTCCTTGGCACTTGCACCGTCTGGCTTACGAGGGATTCGGGTTTAGGGTTTAGGGTTCACCTACAGACCCTAGACCCTTAAGAAAGGTAAACATGCCAAAGTATTACAACAATTCTGTTTATTCTGTGTGTATATATAATATACATAGTATGTTTTACAAAGATGTATACCAAGATACCTAGTATTATAGGTATCTTGGTTACTCTAAGCTCCACAACCCCCAAAGCAAGGACCCTTTAGGTCATGGCATGTCTAGGGTTCAGGGCTTAGGTCTAGGACTGGCATTAGCGACTAAGCTTTTCTCACCCATGTTGAGGGTGCATGTGGTTTGCTATTCATTCCGACAAGGCTGCACGCGGAGTACGAAATATAGCACAGTAAGTCCTTGACCGGGAATAGAACTCCTCTCCCGGAGAAAGAAGTGATGGAAACACCACAATCATATGCCAACACGTACTCAAAAAGCATGCAGACCAAACACGTGCATTTGAATGTTTGTAGTATCTGGATTGACATACCTTTTTCCACATGTCCATACACACATGCATATCCATATACACAACTCGTAACTGGCTATCAACCTCTGTGTGTATGTATATACACCTTGCTATACACAAGTATCAACCCTAAACCGCTTCAAGCCCTAAACCCTTAACCCTACATGAATCTTAAAGCGCCCTATGAACCCTGCAAGCGCCGCAAACTCTGAAATGAAGCCCTAAACCCGTTTGAGGGTTTGGGGCTTAGGGATTTAAACCCTCAACCCTAAACCTTTAGGATTTTTAAACCTACGAAACCCTACCCTAAACCCCAAAGTATGTAAAATAATAGCCCTAAACCCAAAATAACAGCCATAAAGGCCATTATTTTACATACTTTTGGGGTCCGGGTAAACCTTGAACCCTAAACCTTTAGGGTTTTAAACCTACTAAACCCTAAACCTTTTGGGTTTTAAACCTACTAAACCCTAAACCTTTAAGGTTTTTAAACCTACTAAACCCTAAATCTTTAGGGTTTTAGGGTTGTAGGGAGCCTTGGCCATGCCCAGAGGGTCGAAGTATTTCATGGGCATGGTGGTGCCAAGCTCATTCTCGAAGGACTTGCAAACCTCAAGGTTTAGGGTTTAGGGTTTAGGGTTAGGGTGCAGGGTTTAGGGTGGTCCCCTAGAAACCTGGTAGAAATGATCGTCTCAGCTGGTTTTGAGGAACACCTAGCAACTCTCAGTCCAGGTAGGGCCCCTAACCACAATGTTTTTCCATAGAGCTCAAACCCTTCACAAGCAGCCTATACATAGACCCTCTTTAGGGTTAATTAGTTTGGGGGGGTCCGGGTAGGATTTAGGATTTGCATGGGCCATCCAACCTAATTCCTTTTTGGTTTTGGGCTTGGCATGTTTTTCGTCAGTGTCTTGCCCAAAAAGGCACTACGTTGGCCGGTCTGGGTAGGGGTTTTGCTGCTTGGGCTTTAAGGCCCTAAACCCAAGACGCTAAAGTAGGTTTCAGGTTTTATGCGTGCTGGGCTGCATTAGAGCGCATTCCCAGGGCCTGGGCTTATGGTTATAGGGTTTAGGGCTCAGAATTCCGTGTTCTCAAGTTGCGGGCTCCGAACTTTCCCAAAATCATGGATCCTGCTCTCCGGGTTAGGTTGACTAGAAGGGTCAATCTAAGGACCTCCGCAGCGTCAGACAGTATAGGGCTCCGGGGTTCTCAAGAGGTTTAGGGTGTAATGTTTGGGACATTGTTCTCTTGCGGTAGCCCAGACAACCGGCAACTTGACAAAGTCAAGGAGAGCAATCATGCCGCTACAAGCAAACAACATGTCTGTAAAGTTATGCCGCTCCCGTACAGATCCATTTTTAGAGCTTCCGCAAAACTGTACACCCCAAACCCGAAACCCCTAATACGGCCCATGATTTTCATTATTCTTCAAGGTCTTCCCCGAGCTGAAACACCACATGTGAGCCACAGTCTAAACTCCTATGGTATCCCCCTTAATACTTGAGAATCAAATGGAAAGAAAACGGAAACTGACATGGAAACTGGGATTATATAGGATTATGTAGGGAATTATGGGGGATTATAATCTAAACTCCTAGTCTCGCCCTTAATAGCCACTACCTATAATCGTCCCCCGAATAATCCCTATATATCCCCACCAAGGGAATTCAGACTGTAGCTCATATAGGCTCAGCAATAGTCCAGAAAACTCTAGAGACGCTAGCCATATCTGACTGAAGTTGTTTTTGGCAACCCGAACTCCCAAAATTAGGTCCCTATTATAGGTCACAGGGTCCTGATTTTGGGAGTTAGGGTTGCCAAATTTCCACTTTTGAAGCCTAAACCCTAAACCCGAAGCCCTAAGCCCTAAAGGACTCTCATACCGTGCTGAAGAGGGACCTCGAAGAATCACCCCCAGGCAGCCACCGAATCGAGAAACACTACACCTTGGGTACTGCACCCCCCCCCGTAGCAGTCCATATTAAGGGTCCTATTAAGAGCTATATATCACCAAATTATACTTATTATCCAACTGTTACTGAGTGGGGGCAGTACCCAAACTACACCCTAACTTCCCAACCTCATCGCCCAAACTGGGAGCCACAGTGCCCCTGATGGTGCCCTTTGGGGAAACCCTATGAAATAGTGGAGACTAGGAAGCATTTAAACCCAGGCATTTGATTATTGAGGTAGGGGTTCTTCTTGTAAAGAAGTTCAATGCCTATAGTTAAATGCTTCCTAGGGTTCCTAATGAACACAAACATAACAAGTAGAGTTCTATGCACGTTGGGGTCCCCTACTTTGCGGACCACCCCCACCCCCCCTGGTCCATTGAAACCGAAGGGGACTCCCAGATATTTATAACCACGGAACTGAAACCCTACGTAAACCTTGAGCCCTAAAGCCCAAAACCCCAAACTTACTGGTTCTTAGTAGGGAATAGCTACGGGAATCTCCTCCCTGTATAATCCGTATTTGATACATTCCCTTCTTCCCTACTAAGAACCAGCAAGCAAACTAAACCCTGACCCATGATTAATAACCCCCTCCCCTTAGTAGGGATTATAACAGGGATCCTAGTCTTAAGGCCCTTAAAAGGAAGGCGTGTTGTTAATCATGGGTCTACATTAAACCCTAAACCCTAAATAGTGTTTTCCATTGTACTTTCCATTGTCCCAATATAACCCCTACATAATCCCTGTATAATCTCTATGTTATCCCTATATAACCCTAAACCCTTCCCCTGTAGAACCCAGAGCCGTCCTAGACACAGAACCCCTACACCCTAAACCCCAACCCCCAAAACCCAAAACCCTAAACCCTGAAAAACCCTAAACCCCATTAAACCCTTAACCAATTTGTCGCAGGGGCCGTAGTGGAAGCCTTGCGGCTGCGAGCGGCGCAAACGCCAGCCGCAAACAGCGCGGCGCCGGCGGTGGTGGAGAGGCTCCTCTCTTTGGCTTAGGGTTTAGGGGTTAGGGATTTAGGGGTTAGAGTTAAGGAGTTAAGGATTCAGGATTAGGGTTTGGAGTCAAGGGTGTAGGGTTTAGGGTTCAGAGTTCAGGGTTTTAGGGTCTAGAGTTAAGGGATTAGGGTGTAGAGTTAATGGTTTGTAGTCCCCCTTAAGTAGATTATGGCTTTGGGTATATTGCAATAAGATCCCCATATACCCCATATTCTGTCTACTTAAGGGGGACTATAAGGGTTTAGGGTGAGGGCTTAGGGATCAAGGTTTGGATTGGGTTCAGGGAGGCGTGGGAAGTAGATACTACTGGGTATAACTGGCACCATGTGAGCTATAGTCTAAACTGTTTAAAGGGGATTATACAGGGGATTATATATGCATGTAGGGGACTATTCTGGGGGTTATTAAGGGAGGTACTAGGAGTTCAGACAATGGCTCATGTGGCTTCTTACAACGGTGCAACGGGTCGAAAACGCGCGCCGGGAGGCGCGGGAGGTATGCAGCAATGTCAAAATCACTGGCAGGCGTGGCATATTCTGCAGT
>CAJNIZ010021247.1:67641-85623 GCA_905231905.1 Symbiodinium pilosum
TGTTAAGGAACTTAAGTTAAGTTAACATAATGGGTATATATAGGGATAATGGAAAAGAAAATGGAAACTACTATAATGGGTTATATAGGGTTTAGGGTTTAGGATTACCATGATGGGTATATATAGTAAATAATAGGGTTTCCCCAATATAGTAACTTAATTTAAGTTCCTTAACAGCAACCCAGTAAACCCCAAAGTGTGGGTTGCAGGTAACGAAGACCAACCTTTCAGCTAAGATTGCCAATGGACGACTGGTCGCTGGGCGAATCGGGAGTACTGCAGAAGACGAAAAGAATATCGTTCAGGCAGAGCCCAATATATGCTTATAAATACCCATGGCAGCCTTGTTTTGAAGGTTCACTTGGAAAAGAAGATTGCTTTGCAACGGCAGTGGGAACTGGATTTCTACAAGGGTTTGCAGGGATGGCATGTAGGCAACTTTTGTATTCGAATAAGGTCTGGGTGCATAATATGCCATTGTTACGGATATTTGCGGCGATCATTGGGAAGTATGCAAGCTTCTACAGTATCTGGTCAGCGATTCAGAGCCTGGGATCTGGGGTTTACATCTGGTTCTGGGATCAGTGACTTAGGGTTAAGACTACAGGAAAGTGAGAGTCATGATGTTATCCTAAACCCTAAACTGCCACATGTGCCCCGACAGCATCTCTGAGATCTCCCTAATCATACATCCTTTAACCGTTAGTGTTAAGGGTTTACAATTTAGGGTTTCGGGTTTAGTAAACCTCAGTCCCTAGACCTTCAACCCAACCCTGAACTGGTTCCGCTTAGTTTTGGAGAGGGTATTTGGAAGTTCAGGAGGGGTCAGTAATTATTTGTAAATGCCTTTTGTGGGGTAACCTCGGTAGGACCAGTTTGGAGGCCGTAAGTGGGGCTAGAAAACACTTAACAGCTGTTACTAGACCCCTAGATCCTGTGCCCTAGGCCCGAAAATGTCCATAGACGTATCCAAGGTCCTCACCAAGTGACCCCTCACATGGGCCCCTACCCATTTCCCGGGTCCTAACTAAGTTCCCTTAGTTGGGCTTCTAGGGTCTATGGGGTATGCAATGGGTACATGAGGACCCCAGGATTCAAGCCCTGTACTGGTGCCCGTAGTTTCAAACAAGTAGGCCATGTCGTAACCTAGGCGATGATAGCCTTGATGGCCATGCTTTTTCAGAATGGTACCGTGGGCACGACTGGTCCGGCGGCTTGATACAGAGATGGGACTTAGTGTTTCGGGTTAGTCACTTAGCGATTTAGGATTTAGGGTTCAGGGTTTAAGGTCATGTTTCTCGAAACTGTCCTTGTTGAGGGAGAGGCCGTCTTCTATGCAAGCCCGGAGCATGAGAAACGTAATCACTGGGGTTCCGAACCTAACTGACGCATTTCTAGAACTAGTTGGCGAAGCTTATGCTGACTGAGAAGGGCTTGTAAGAGGTATACTGCTATACACTACAGGGTTTCAGCATTAAGTTGCATCCAATTACTATTTGGGGTGTATTGCTAAGTACTAAGAAACAGAATAGACAATTATTGGTTTCAGCCACCAGAAAACCTCAGCTGATCCGTGCACGTGCAACCGTCTTGGCAAGGACTCCATGCTGTGTTCTTCATATTTCGTAGGCCTATTTCGTGCTTCGAGAGTTTCGTGCTTCGGTCTTGTGGGGGCGCTGATCAAAATTTGAAAGCACATTCCCCAAGAGAATGCGCACACACAGCCACAGCGTTTTTTCAGGCAATGTGTTATGGACCTCATGCGGCTTGACTTATCGCAAAAACCTTCGAATAGTGTTAGTAAGGAAGTTCCACAGCCGCCATTCTGAAGGGAGTTCTGTATGGAGTTGGTGGGCTTAAGCAAAAACAAAGACATCCGCTATGAGATTTCTGACCTCAAGACTATGCAACATTAGGCTTGGAGAACTTCTTTGCCTGAGTTTCTGAATGAACATGGGTGGTTGTCAAGACTATGGTCCCATTTTGGTTCCCTATTATAACACGGCACCTAATATATACGGTAGCCAAAAAGGGACCACAATTTTGACAACCGCCCACATGACAGTCATTTGAGGTGTGAGTGATGGTCACTTCTTGGGGTTTCTAGGTCCCAACAAGAGTTTAGGGACTGTGGTCGAGGGTTTATCGGGCCCTAGGTCTCAACAAATTTGGCAGCATACCAGATGATCCGTAAGAAAGAACATTGGAGTCCGTACTCCTTTTCTATCCCAAAACCTAGCAAAAAATCTCCTGAGAGCTACCTAGAGTAACTAAGGTAGGGTACAGGGTTTAGGGTCGAGCACCTATGATAAAGGGCTTTGTACCTAAAATACTTGGGTATCGTCTCCATTTTCCTTGTGCTGAGGGTCTAGGTTACTTCGGGTAAGATGGTTCGGCTACGTGGGCATTCCTTGAGGTTGCAGAACAGCTTGCCCCCAACCCCAGCCCACACCCCCTCACCCTCTGGCACCAGCACCATACAATTTGTTCCCTGTTTTCAACTCTATGTTTTTACTTGGGGGCTCCTATCCCATTTCTATCCCTAAACCCCAAACCCTCAAGCCGGGGTCCCCACCTTCCCCCGTGGCAAGCTAAGGCCATGTGGCTGCCTGCAGCAAAAGCTGCCTTCGCCATGATGGTTGGTAGCAGGGAAAACCGCCAGTCTCCTTGGGATGTATGCTTTACCTAGTTAGGGTTTAGGGTTTAGGGATGTACGCTTTACCCAGTAAGCACTTAGGGTTTAGGATTTAGGGTTCAGGGTCAATGTGCCCAGAAAGCACTTAACAGGATAGTATCCAACAGTCTGGTAGACCGCTGGTCTTCTTCAGATGTATGTCGTGCCTAGTAAGACATGTACCCAAAACGAGTTGTCTTCAACATGTTGAGAACTACTTACCTTCCTCATGGTCTAGGTTGTTCCATGTAGGGGTAAGGGACTCGGAGTTGGAGTTAAGTGATCCGGGTTAAAGGTTCAGGGGCTTACTGGATCAACATGAGTGTTTCTCAGTATTTTCTCGGGCGGGGATGAGTTTCCTTGTGTGACTATGAAAGGGTCCTGTTAATTTCCTAGCGGAACGAGGAGAAAGCTAATTGGGCTGAGGCAAGTTTACATAGAGTAGGTCAACAGGTTGCAAGGAGCATTTTGTCTTGGAGGGTTTCCACAGGATACACAGGGATGCTCTGCAGATATGCCGTGTGCGTTACATAGAAGGCTGCAGAAAGTCCGTGAAAACAGTGTCTTAGCGGCCCCCAGGAGACTGTGGAAAACCCTGTCCTACACGCGGTCTTAGCGATGGAAAAGCCCCTCTTGTACTCGTCGCCGTTGAAGAGTCAAGAATTGTAGGAACCCTAAACCCTAATCCCTATGTAATGACAGACCTTGAGGCCAAGGAGGCCAGCGAGAAGTCAGAGTTGACGAGAGGTTGAGGCAGCGGTTGAGGGTGTTGCAATAAGTTATTGTGGAGGTCTGAATAGGGTTTAGGGTTTAGGGTACTATATGTACCCCCTACAATGGAACATCACATGTAAAAGAAAATGGAAAATGAAATGGAAACTGGGGGAATATGGGGATTTGAGGAACTTAATTTAAGTTACTATATTGGGAAACCCTATTATTTACTACATATTCCCATTATGGTAACTGAAATTACGTTCCTTAACAGCAACCCAGGTTATTCTAGAGGTCTGAATAGTCACCAACACTGTCTCCATACAATCTTACAGAACTATACTGCTACACTCTCTTATGCCCTAAACCCTATCCAGACCAAAAAGGCGCCCACCTTGTGTAACATCAGGACTCTTCTAACGAGAGTTCCGGTTTCTTGGTCAGGATGTTGCAAGGATTAGACCAATCCCCTCCGCAGGCAGCTCGAGAATCATAAGTTGCTTCTTTGGTACACCCATTCAGGGTTTAGGGTTTAGGGTTTAAGCCGAATTCCTGCTACCTCACAAGCCTCAATTCCCCTAAGCCCTTGTGACCCCAAACCGAAGCTAGTGACCCTGGATCCAAGTCCTACCCTAAGGCTCGTAACGTAGGACTACATGGGCTTTGTGATGGAAGGCTTGGGATTTGGCTGCTAGGGTTTCTGGACCCCATGAGGTTCCAGAACCCTAAACTCTTCAACCCCTAAACCCTGAACGCCAAAACCCTCAACCCTAAACCCTAAGCCCTAAACGCTAAACCTGAGGGCAAGCTCGAGTTCCGATGCCACCCCGATGCCATTCACTTTGGGGAACGTAAGTTCTACCTGGACCCTGGATGTCCTTCCTGTTTCGGCTTCTGTCGTACACATTTATAGGGTATATCCACAAAAAAGGTAGGACATCCAAGGTTTAAGCATAGAATCCTTTACCTATCCTGAATGTAAGTGCCTGAGCATTCAGAACAGTATTTGGAAATATGTTATACTGCAGACATCTAGGAGCTACGAACTAAAAATCGATATAAGGAGTATAAGGGGCACTTATTAAGGAGTCGGGGTCATACAAGGGCAAGCACAATCCGTGTTTAGGATTCAGCGTTTAGGGTTTAGTGTCTAAACTCCTTGACGGGGGCTATACAGGGGATGATATAGGGGACTACTATGGGGGTTACTAAGGGGGATACTAGGAGTTTAGACTATAGCTCATATGAGCAACTGTCCATATTACTCACCAAGGGACCATTAAGGGTGGACATGGGGGTTCCTTTAGGATTGTAGCATAGAACCTAGTACATGCCCATAGGCTTTCTCCCTTTTTCACGGAAAGTTAAATGGACGACGAGACACATAGACGATGTAAAGATGTCAACATACAGTGGGTACTAAAGACCCCGCATGAACATAAGTACCTGAAAGTCTGGCAAGTTTGGTATTCTCGTGTACTGAGGCCATTCAGGTTTTCCTGTATCAGCCGTGTTGCCTGCAAAGTCTTTCGCATGGCTACATGGGCTACTCTACCGAAACTTAAAACAGCGCGATGAGCAGACGGCCGCCGTAATTTTTTTTGGACGAGTGCCATGCAAATTGCTGGCACAACTGTGTATCAACCAAGAGGAGAGGCCATGCCACGTAGCACCAGCACAGATGTGTCAACTGCTACTGTAGCTTGCTAGGGACCACTTCAGCGCAAAACCCTGGAAGTCTGATTCCTGACGAGCTTCTCTTCTCCACATCCTGTGTGATTCTCCCAGCGACGCCCAGCTTAAAAAAAGGACTGCCTGAGGGTTTAGGGTTTAGGGTTTAGGCCTGACAGGAGGGCCAAGGGTCACGGGATGCGGATGTAGAAGTCTCCAAACTTCATTTTGGACATGCATTACAAGCATACCCGCATTTCGGGCAAGCAGCATGTGAGCCGCAGTCTGAAACCCTAGCATCCCCCTGAACAACCCCTTAGTAATCCCCTTTATCAATAGAACGGCCCTGAGGAGTTTAGACTCAAACCCTACACCCTGTGTTTATATATATATATATACATATTATTACCCCATATAGCCCCCTTTAAGGAGTATAGACTGTGGCTCAGGAAGGGATTAGGTGTCACAGGACTCTACCTGCACTGCTTCTCAGATCTCGGACACGTTGCTAGGTCTAATTAGGCTCCATGGTTCAGGTGTTTAGGGTCTACAGTCCCCCTTAGGTAGATAGAATATGAGGTATATGGGGATCTTAGTATAATATACCCAAAGCCATATTCTATCTACTTAAAGGGGACTAAAGGGTTCAGGGGGTTAGGGTTTAGAGTCTAGGCCACCAGCTCGATGATCTGACTCCTAGTGTCCCTTGTGTATAAGGGTAGTTCCCAAAATTTGTACAGTTTAGGGCTTAGGTGGCGCAACATAGTCTATAACCAGCAGGGGCCATCATTTTGAGAACAACACATTTCAGCCATTGTCCGAACTCCTAGTATCCTCCCTAATAGCCCCTATAGTACTCTCCTATTATACTCCCCTATACAACCCCCCCACATCATTCGACTTGTGCGTCCATGGCATCGAGCGAGAACTTTGCCCTTAACCTTCGGCCCGAAGCTCTACGTAGGGTTCAGGGTTTGGCTTTTCTACTCCCTGCCTGTCAATGCTGACCCTACCGAAACATCAGTACCCCAAAGGAACACATACAAGGTTTGGGGGGCTATTCCAAATTCATTTCTTCATGCTTTAATGCTAAACCACCCCCAGCCGTAACACTAAATTTGTCGCCCTATGTATACGGATTCTTATGGGGAACATTTAGCATTACGGCAGGGGGTGTTCAATATCATTAGCCCCAATCCCCCTTCCCATAGTATTAGGAGCGGGGGTGGGTGTTTGTCATATTAGTGAGATTGGAATTGGGGAAAAAACTTTGCCCTACCAAGCCTTGGGCATAAGACTCCCGAAGCACCGAAGCAGCTTGAATGGGGTTCTCAAAATGTTTGAGTCGCGTTTTGGGATCCTTATAGTAAGGATTATCTTTTCTTGGGGTCCGCACCGGGTCGCCCTATTTACGGACACTCTCTTTCCCAGAAGTTTATTAAGGTCCCAAGACCTTGAGGTGTTGGTGTGTGATCGTGGAGTCTAACGGAACCTCAAAACATAAACCTTAAATTGACTTAAACCTAAACCCTAGATATTAGAGTCTGATTGATTCGCAGATGGTTTCCGGGCTTTGGTTTGGAATTTAGCTAGCGCTGTCAGAATGGCAGGGACAATTCCAGGTAGCAGTTTGCAACTGATCCGCTTGAAAGGAGGCCTGTGTAGGCCTTATGTTCGCTAAGTTGCCTTCATACAAGCCTGATGTGAGCCTTATATGAAGTTTCGCCCCTAGTGAATACTCTCCCACAGGGCTGAAAAGCATTTTTAAGGATGATCGCCACTTTGGAGAAACGTAGTTTATAAAATTGATGTGGCCTAATAAACCCTATAAACCCTTTAAGTTATAGGGTTCATAGGGTTCACAAGGTTTATAGGGTTTAGAGGGTGTATAGCAATCAGCACTTTACATGCAGGAGTCTGACGTTCTTACCCGTGGCATCTCCTTGGGCTTTACCATCAAAACCTAAACCCTTATCGCCAGACCGTGTGGCCTACTCAGAGTTACCAATGTACCTATAAAAAGGCTTTGTCGTTAATGTGTTAGAATCTGTAAACTTTCCCCAGGGGTCTAGGCTGGATCTAGGTACTGTAAACCATGTATCATCCCATATATTCCAATCCCCCAAAACTCCTTTAAGGATACCCTTGAGACATCACTAGAGCCGAAGGTTCACAGTTCTGATCCAATCTTCCGCGCAATGACTTCTCGCAATGGACCTACCGGGCTGCCCCAAAAGGGGTTGTGTAAAGATTCAGTCATTTAAGAAAAGGGGTTGCTTTGGGTGGGTCTAGTATGCCGGTGCGGGGGGCTTTAGCGAACGTGTATTACATGCAACCACCAACGGCCGCCGCTCGACATCAGTTTCACACCTCCAGACTGTAGCTTCATGCATGTGCCAAAGCTTTTAATCCAACTTTATCCTTTAGAAAAAACATCTGAACACTCCTCCTCACACCTCGAATGTTAAATGGTACCCATAGGGGTCTACATATATATATATGTATATATATATATTTATGTATATACCTTGCATATATAGCAAGACATAGTTTGAGATTATGGGCAGGGGCAGGTGTTTAATACTAGTATGAAGGGATGACTCAGTGTAGGTTGGGTTGTTCCGCTGCTGGTTTATAGCGCCATGGTAGAAGTGTATATCATGTAAGAAAACTATCCGTTATGATTGCGCCTAGAGTATGGGGTGCTTTTTCAAAATCATGGATTTCTGTTCAGGCCCTTATTGTGCAAAGAGGATCCAAGTATGCCCACAGCTTGTTACGCAAAGTGGCCATGTTCAAAGGATTTGTTGGATACCGCCATGGCTCGTTATACACAGTGGGTATGTTAAAGGGGCTTTGGGGATACCTTAAACGTGACGCTGAACAGGTGACTGTGCAACAAATTCCAGCACCAAGCCACGACGCTCGTGTTTAGGGCCACCCGGAACCCTTAACCCCAAACCTTACACGACGCTTTTGCTTAGGGCTTATAGGGCTTAGGGTCCTAAACCTCGCAGAAGACAAGTGGGTTTTACAGCTTAGTAGTGGTGGTTTAAAGTTTAGAAGTATAGGGATTTGAGGGTTTATTGTTTGGGGCTTAGGGAATATGAGCCTAGTCTACTAGGATATACTACAAAAATACTATAACAGGCTATAACATTTAGCAAGCTACAACATTTTATATCACATGCTGTGCTGTTGTAGGGAGTCGTACAGTGATTCCTTTAGGACCCTTTAGGTATCCAGGAAGCAAGCACCGCCAGTACGACATAGCCATGTCGGACCGGGTAAGGAGCACGCCGAGGACCGGACTTGCGCAAGGAACTAGAACTCACCTAGAGCAACCAACATACCCGTGAAAAGGGTTTAGCACCTAATGTATTGGTGCCTTCACCTCTAGTGAAATGTCTAGTTTTTCTAGGTAAAGATGGGGACGCATGATTTGCACTTCTCTGAAGGACGAAGGTCTATGGTTTGTGTTTCAAGATGTTCTGGATGATCTCTCAGGTTTGGGGACATGTAAGCTGGGTATTCGAAGCCTAAACCCTAAATTGTGACCGTTGAGCTGAGGGCCTGGCCCAAAGTTAGCATGGAACCCCTTACATCCTTTTGTGTGCGCGAAAATTTGGCTGAGGGCCTAAGTAGGCTTCCCAGAGAGCAATACTCATTGCCAAAGAGTCATTCCGCTAAAACCATTGCATGTTTTGTAGAGGCCCAGACACGCGTTGATCGAAGCCCGTTTGCTTCTCAAAGAGCCCCTTCACCACAAGTGCTAAGTTTAGTCCCTGAAGTGCCTAGAAACTAGAAAGCAGGGAATGTGAGATGGGTCTTAGGGACTCTTCTCTACGAAGCACTGGAGCGTCTTGGCCACTGCATAACATCGGCATACTACGTTACGCAAATTCTCCAAGATATGAGGTGCTTGGCGTCATGTGCGTTTCTTCGTGATGGAGAACTGGTTTGATCTTCCTCACTGCCAGCTTCATACTGGGACCTCCAAAAGAAGATTTTTACCTTGGGGCTTTCTACGCTGTGATCGTTCTAGAACCTAAATCCTAAATCATACTAGCCGCCTTTTCAGTTGGACTCAGACCCTTAACAACAGGCTCATTCTAGTCGTGCTCTCCACTGAAATCTCCAGCTTTCAGAAGCTGCTTTCCCACTCAGACCGACACAGATGGGAAAGTGCACACCTGCCTAAAGAGGGCACAATCTCGAAGCATTTTCGAGACCCACCGGAGATTTTCCAAGTTGAATAAATCCTTGGGTCCTGCCCTCACCCAGCAGCAATTGAGTAGTATACATATTATAGTTATATATAGCCGTTAATTTTCCACCTTGTAGGCTGTTACTGGGTGGGGGCAGGACCCAGGGTAAACCCTAATTGAGGATGATGCTCTCCCGCTTCTCCATGTCACGGAGGCTTACAAGGCCTGGCATTGCCACCGCAGGGGGCTTGCACGCGTTTGTTGGGCTCCCAGGTAGTCTTAGGGGGGGGATCTAGCGTTTGCATGGGGATATTTAGAGGGAGACATAGGGATGTCTGGGGTTGAGAGTTCAGAGCTTCTATTAATGTAGTTTGTTGTTGGGCTTCTTTATCTGTACATATCTCTCTAGCGTTATGATATACCGCCCCACCAACATCTACAGAAGGGCTTAGGGTTTTGGGTGAAGGGTCCCGGTTTAGGGTTTAGGGTTGGTAACAGGACAGCAAGGTTCTTATGTATATATTCGCTGAGCCCACTTGACAGTCCACGTTGCGCCCTGAACCGCTAAACCGTCCAAGTGGGGTGGACTGGACGGGTGGGGAGGAGCTAATCCTGTAAGTTCTGGAATGGATGCTGGCAGGGTTCTGAATTTTGTATTTGTGTGGCATGTGTATACTAGGATTTGTAGGAATATTGGTGAGTGTATTTCTGGGGTATCCTTTCTGGGAGACACATGAAGCCTGGTGTTCGACATGATATCCAGACTGCACTGATGAGTGGCAAGTTGAAGTTTGACCACTAGACCGACCCATTATTTTGGTTCATGTGACGTAGTAGCCACTTATAATGGGTGTATATTCCTAGGTAGACTGCCTACAAGGAGCCTCATTCAGGTATCCCCAAAGTATGGGTAGAGTTATCACCCAAATTGTTGTGGTTACTGAATCCCACACATTTCCTTGTAAACTGTCGCACTAGCGCCCCACTAGCAAAGTGGTGACGGGCGTGGAGCTACCCACCTCTTGCAGATGGGCACCTAAGTCCTAAGCCAGCTGTGGGTTAGAGTTTACGTCGAAGCCTTCTGTCTAGGGGAAGGCTTTAAGGGTTTGAGGTTTGGGTTTCAGAACTTAAGGTTTGAGAGAGAGAGAGAGACAGACAGAGAGAGAGAGAGAGAGAGAGCTTAAGGTTTAGGGTCAGATATTTCAAGCCCTTTCACTTCATGCGCACAGCCCATGGAGGATGATTGATGATGCGTTGCCCTTATTTCTAAATCCTACAGTAAACCCTAAGCCTTGGGGTGGAAATTTACCGATGCTGCAGGTCTTGTGCCTCCACTGTAGGGCAAGGTGTTCAGGGCTTAAGGTTTAAGGAATGCACCCTAAATGATGGTATTAGAATCCCTGATATGATTTTGAGTATATACCCTAATTAAAGGAGATTGGGATCCCTGCGTACCTCAGTCCCAGATCAACTGCACGCGGAAGCTGGCCTCAACAGCAAGCTCTAAACCTTAGATCGCACGCCTGGAAACCCATGCCCGCTAAACCCCTCGACCCCTATGCCTGCATAAAGGACAATACTACGCATATGGGGCTCGTATACATAGCATTCAGGATTTAGGATCTATATATGCGGGTTATATATTGATATCAAGTTTAGCCCCTAACTACCTGAATCCGCAAAACGATTTTCCACTCCGGCAGGGAGCGTCTTCTTTCCGTGGATGATGCCGATCGTGCGGAGGTGGCCAGGGCAACACATCAACCCCTGAACCCTAAACTCTGAACCCTAAACCCTGAACCCGAAGTTCTTTTGGGCCGTGTGAATTTCTGCACTCCTTTGCTAACCATCTGCTGGGGCGACACTCTCTTCGTTAACAACTAGGGCCCAAGAGCTCTGAGGGGGTTTGCAGGTATATGCGCTATAGTCTAAACTCCTTAAAGGGGGGTTATATAGGGGATTATGTAGGGGACTATTACAGGGGTTATGAAGGGGGATGCTAGGAGTTTAGACTATAGCTCATATCCGCTGGGTGTCCAAATTCACGCTCAAGATCCAAGGATTGTGATTTGAAGCAATTCTGGGACCTAAACTCCCAATCGTCGGATACTTGGACCGGTGGGGGATGCACCGGTACAGGATTAGAGGTATCAGGGTTTATTGAGGTTTGGGGCTTCGGAAATAGAGCTTTTGCATCTACAGCTATGGTTTAGGAGTAAGGGCTTCGGGAGTTCGAGTTTAGGAGTTATTCAGGGCCTAACGGAGACCCCTGATTAATAACCCCCCTCCTTTTAAGGGCCTCAGCAGTAGGATCCCAATTATAACCCCTACTAAGAGCAGGGGGGTTATTAATCACGGGTCTGGCCTAAACCCTCAACCCTAAACCTGGCCTGGCATTTGGGAGTTGGGCTCTAAGGATGGGTGGGATGTAACTGTAGGGTTCAGGGTTGGAATTCTGTCGGGATTCGACGGTGTAGGGATTTAAGGCTTAAACCCCTAAACCCTCCCTAGACCCCCCAAGTACCCTCTATAGATCCTAGGCATCCCCAAATAGAAGCTAGATAGACCCTATTTTAGGGTTCTTGGGGGGTCTAGGCTAACCCCAAGGCTGATGGGGCTTACGGTTGAAGAGTCTTGATTCCCAGGTTTTGTTTTTAAAGTTGAGGGTTCGGATTTTCCGTGGCAGGTTTAGTTTTTTTCTGTTCAGGTTTGAAGTTGAGAAGCTACCGCCCAAAATCTGAGCTTAGGGTTCAGGATCTAGGATGCCTTAGGGTTGGTTAAGGGCTGAGGTTTTAGGGACCCAGACGTACTGGGCGAACGCAGCTTATAGCAACTTGGCATTTGCCTTACTTGACCGATCGGCTAGTGTCAGGGCCCTATCACGGATGCCTCTTGGACAATTTGCGGCATTGCTGTTTCAGGACCATTTGAGCTGTAGTCTAAACTCCTTAATGGAGGGTTACATAGGACACTATTATAGGGGCTATTAAGGGGGATAGCAGGAGAAGCCCTAAATCCCAAACCCTAAACGCTAAAAATGTGGTCTAAACCCTGCACCCTAAACCCTAAAAATGGGGTTCTTAAAGAGGGATACTAGGCGCCCATTTGTAGCCGTATTGCTTGAGAACCCTTTGCAGCAGACTTTTGTAGCAGTGCTGTTTCATGACTATGCGTGGCATGGTGCGAGTCCCAAACCTTCGGATTTAGGGTTGAGGGTTTAGGATTTAGGGTTTAAGGTTTAGGGTTTAGGGTTTAGGCAAGTAATGTGGGTCAATGATGAACACGGGGTGCAGACTTTCAGTCGACAGGGCTTGCTCTTAGCTGTTCTTCACTTGTGGATGTCTTGGATGCAACTGGAGTTCAATGGTTTGGTTCTTGACCTTCACATGGAACAGTGAGTTTTGGAAGCGTATTATTCTGACTTGCAATCATCTCATGAAGAGACTTTCAGAAACCATTCGGTGCTGACGTTGTACACATGCATGGAGTCCAGGGACAGTGTTAGGACGCTCGGGCTGTCATGAGTACAGTCTGCAGCGTTGTAGTTGAAGCCTGGAGTGAGGCGGTGCGAGAAGCCTCCTGCAAAAAGGTTTTGGCGCGTGCACCTAGCATTGCTGGCAGGCGAACAAGCTGGAGTTTGACGACGAAGATTTGGAGAAGAGGCCGGATAGCAGCTTCGTAATTTCCCAAACCCTAAATGTTCCAATTAGAATCCCAAGCGAAGGCCTGCATAGTCCCCTTGCCAATAATCCCTGTACATCCCTAGGCCGCCATTTGTTTGAGAAACTCCCATCCTCAACTAACTACCTACGCACTTAAACCTTAAGCCCTAAATCCGCAACTCCAAACCCTAAGCCCCAAACTCTAAACCCCAAACCCTTGGCCCTAGGGCTTGGGTTTAGGTTTAAGTGTTCAGGATGGAGGGTAATAGGGCCGCTTTAAGGGGTTACATAGCGATGTAGGATTTAAGGCCTTGTGGTAGAGGGGTTACCTGGGGATAATGAAGTTTCTGGGGAAGCAGGGATACCGTATGTTGAACTCAAGCAAGAGTCAGGCAGGCGACAATGGCAGGGAAAAGAAATTGGGACCTGGGTGTGTGGTAGATTACTGTATCGGGGGCAGATGGGGAAAATCTCAAGTACTTGCTAGTTTGCAACCTACACCGTCTTATTATGATTACTGTTATGGATAGCTTGATAACATAAACCCTAAACCTTAAAGCCACTCCTGTTCCTCAATATGCCCATCTAGAGGTTCAGTTTCCAGTTCCAAGGAACTCTATGTTCAGGGTCAGCTTAGTAGCTAAGCGCGTAACTTGTACATCTTTTTTTGGTGGGGCAGGGTTTAGGGTTTAGGGGTCTGTGTGGTCCTATTCTTTGTTGCAGACAAAGCATTGTTGGGCCTGAAAACTCTTCGGCTTGGTACAGGGCTTTGTGTTTAATCCTTCCCTCCCCTGAAGAAAACACCCCCGAAGCCCCCCGCCCTCCCTACCGACACGGCGACACGGAACCATATGAGCTATAGTCAAAACTCCTCAAAAGGGAGATATATAGGAGATTATACAGGGACTATTAAAGAGCTTACTAAGGGGGATACTAGGAGTTTAGACTATAGCTCATATACAAGGCCCACCCCCCAAAAAACAACAAAGTCATTGCTCGTATTCGGACCTTTTTTCGTCTCATGCCCTGGGTTACGGGGGCGAGAAGTAGATGGAACACACTTTGCCCAAAGGGACTTGCAGTAGGCTGGGTGGCTGTTGAGGAATTTAAGATAAAGCTGCTATAAGAAGGAAGCCGCATTATGTACTGTATGCCCATCGTATGGTAACGTAAACCGTAAACTAAACCCTTAACCCTGAACCCTATAGATGTCAAACAAACATGTATATCCGTATGAGCCCTTATAAGTGAACTATGGTAACTCAGTTTAAGTTCCTTCAAAGCAATCCAGTAGGCTCCTAGCATCTCCAAAGCGCAGGTTCAAAGCAACGGCCTGGGAAATCTTGCAATACCAAATGGATCGCAATCCCTAAGCCCCAGGGGATTAGGGTTAGGGGCTTGGGGTTGAGGGCTTAGAACTTGCGGTTTAGGGTTCAGAGTTTAGAGCTTCATATGGTAGTTTCCTAAACAGGAGGACCCCAATGTAGACGCCACAGCACATGAATCCTGATTATGGGGGCCCCCAGCAAGGTACCCCTAATTTTGGGAAGTCCCCATATCCTGAACACCCCTCAACCCCAAACAAACCTAAACCCTAAACCCTAAACCCCAAACAACCCTGAATCCTGAAGACAGCTGTTGGTTTGCCAGTTGGCGACGAGAAGGGGTGCTCTGGAACATGAAGTGTGAAGCTTACTTCACGCTTTCGAGGGTCATAGCTTCAAAGTATGTTATTCTTCTGTACAAAGTTGAAAGAGATGTTAGCTTCGTTTGCTTGAGTCTAGGTATCCAGCACCATACGGATTTGGGAGATCCTAACTGGTACAAGATTCCCTCCGTAAGGGGGGGGTTATGTAGGGGATTATATAGGGACTACTACAGTTGTTATTAAGGGGCATGGTTTAGGGTGTAGGGTTGCTTGGTTTGGGGTTTAGGGCTTGAGTCTGGGTTCAAAAGAGTTGAGGGTTCAGGGTTGACCAGAATGGTCGCGAGAGTCATTGCCGTTGAAATCAGCATATGACTGCGACATGCCCCACACCACAGCAGCTCCCTCTTGATGTTAATCCTGCTTCCCCCTAATAGTGAATACTCGAGATTTTATGTAGAAGGTCTACATATCCAGGAGTAGTCAGGGCAATGTTTAAAGTGCTGGCCCTAGTGCCGGCTTTCTTTCTTGAAGTGAACTTCTCAAAGTTCTAGCCCCGCGTAGTATATACTCATATGTGCGCGCGGATCCTTGTTTGTGGGCCCCCTGAAACCGGGTCGATACTTTTGAGGAGCTTTTGAAGCTTCAAAGTTAGTAGTTGAACACCTCCATGCTCGACGGTCTCAACAATGGGGGTCTGGGGCTCAAGGGGTTCAGGGTGCCTTAGAACCCTAAGCCCTAAACCTCATAAAAGCCCCGAAAAGGGTGTATAGGGTACCTTAAGCCCTAAGCCCCTACACCCTGTAAACGCCCCAGAATGGGTTTATAGGGTACCTTAAGCCCTAAGCCCTGAACCTTTTCAAAAAAGAGCAAAAGGGTTTGGGCTCAGAGCTTATATACCCTTGACCCTGGGGGACTTTGGGGGCCTAAACCCTAAACCCCTTAACCCTAAACCCCATTTCAAGCCCTAAACTCAGACAACCTAAACCCTTCCCCAAGTGCGGGTTTCCTCAAAAAGCTGCAGTGCCCTGCTAGCCTGGGGATATCCAGGGCCTAGAAAGGCATGACTGGCTACCGTTTGAGGATTGTGTTTAGGATTTAGGGTTTAGGGTAAGTTTTGGGAAGCTCCAGAAGGGCATTCAGAAACTACATGTAACATGGTTCATACCCTTACTGTTAACCTCCTTGGCTGGACTTACGTAGGTTACGAAGTAGCGTCATAACACCAGCTAGAAGAGATGCCTGAGCCCCATGAATCTACAACTGGATTGTGTCATCCGTAGTCCTTCCTCCTTACAGTAACCGTCCCGAAATTGGCTGTCTTAAGGGTTTACTGATTGAGGTAACTGTTGCGTATTAATCATAGTTATCTTAGTGGTTAGTAGGGAATAAGGGAATATAATCCCGGTATAGTGTATGCTCTTATTCCCTACTAACCACCAGTAGGGTTACTGTAAGGGAAGGACGCAACAATGGGGTTACCCTAGGGATGGGTGTTGTTACGCCCGGGATTCCAATGTAGCTCCATGTTTGGCTTTGCTATGTTTTTTTTGATACGGCGTTATAATATACCGCCCTAAAGGAATTACATGTGACCCCTAGAGTAACTCGCATAAGAGAAGCTCAAATCAGCTTCTGTGGGTTCTGCAGATAGAGACAAGCTTGCTGCGGTTGACGGGGCGTTTCTATGGAGCAACCACCTCATACTTTAGGTGGACCCCCCACCGAGTAATAGTGACTATAGGGGATAATAGGGATTATATTAGGGTCCTTTGATATTCCTATTATATCACTATTACAGGGTGGGGAGTCCTCCTAACTCATACTGTTGATGCAAGAAGGCGTGTGCCATCCAAAAATGCCTCATACTCAGTTCCTTAAGCCCGCAACCGTTTGTGGGGGCAGCCCGTGTCCACACCTCTACCTTTGTGGCCCAGATGCCTGCTTCAAGGGTGTTGCTCAAAATCGAGACAGACGTACATGAGCTATAGTTTAAACTTTAAACTCCTCAAAGAGGGTTACGGAGGGAAGCATTATAGGGGTTATATCAGAAGGGATACTCTGAGTTAAGGCTATAGCTCACATGCGTCTTCAGGGATTGGGGTTTATGTAGGGTTGAGCGGCGTGTTTTATCACAGGACATTTCACCTCGTAGTAATCGCTCAGGCACCCAAACAATGAGCTTTCAGGTCCAAAGATACTATGATACATTCTGATTCTGAATGGCTTCTGGCACCTAAACCCCCAAGTTTGCGCACTTGAACCTGTAGGGTATTCCTAGCTTCATCTAGGTTCTGCTCCAGGCAGACTTAGAACATAACATGCGCCCTCTATCAATAAGCTTTTAGGTCCTTACAGTGCATGATACGCCACTTCGAGGTTCAAGGCAAGTATGGCCCACTTACAACTGCTACGTTTAACCCATCCAAAACCATTTGCAGACTTAGGGACTTATATCCGGCCTACAAGTACAGCTATAATCAACCCCACAATCCTAGATCCATCTAGATCCTAGAGGCTAAAACTGCCCTAAAACAGTTGCATATATTCAGGGCCCCGTGTTGCTACTTATCCCCCGGTAATCCCTAAACCCTAAACCCTAACCCTCATCATTTAGGCCCCCCAAACCCTAAACCTCAAAATAATCAATCAGGCCCACTGAGTACCTAGACCCTCCTCCTACCCTCTATTAGGGCCTCAGTACCAACTATCAGGGACCATATATCCCCAATTAAGGCTACAAGGAAGGTCCTGGTAATTACGTCAGAGCAAGCCATGGCACGCACTGCAGCCGCAGAGTCAGCGCGCACTGCAGCAGAGTCAGGGTGCCAAAGCTGGATTCAGGGGAGCAGTTTCTTGGGATAAGGGGAAAAGGTGGGCTAGAGTTTAGGGTCTAGCTTGTTGCAACCCCAAGCCCTACAATTGAGAATCAAAACCAAAACGAAATTGCAACTGGCTTAGAAGGCGTTTTCTTGGGGAGAGATGGTTGAGGTAACCGGTAACCCCAACCTCTTTATGTAAGAGTCATGGGGTCCATGTCTTGGGGGGTTGGGGATACCAAACCCCCTTATCCAAGGTACACAAATTATGCAGACTTTCTGCTGGAACCGCCTCGAACATTGCTGATCCTTACTTTGTGCCCGCTGCTCGTGATGATCCTGCCCCTTACTAAGCAAACCACCCACCCGCAACAATGCATACTGCTCCCAATGCGTATGGGGATTGTATTTGGAGTGTATATAATTGTAAACGCTAGCGCGCGCCCGCCTCGGCTGGCCGGGCGTCCCACTGTAGGCACATGTAATTATAGATATACAGGTATTTAAGTTAGGTATATGGATACAGTCATATGCCTAATACATACACAATAAAACCCTAGAAGTCCAACTAGGGACGTGCAAGTAGGAC